>JAQQSV010024174.1:0-10226 GCA_028646515.1 Pseudochirops corinnae
ATAATAATAATAAATTGTTTTTAACAGCAGAATTCATAATTTTATCAAATTACAGAATTTAGAAAAATGTCCCCAAAATTATGTATTTAAATCTTGCTTTCATCCCATTAACAATTTTAAGTAAATGCATTTCCAAACCACTTTACACAGGAAATAAATTATAACTCTAAACTGCTATGTACATTTCCACAATAGTCAAGATACACATATCTATCTATATTCACACACACACACACACACACACACACACACACACACTTATACACAGATATAGAAATATTTTTAGGCCAATACTCCTGGCCTTTTAGAAGACATGTGGCTGTGTGGTCTTAGCTCCACAATGTCTCCTTTCAGAGACTTCAGATAACTTCCACACCTCCATCCCCACCCCCATTCTCCCTCCTGAAGAAAGTGGAGGGGAGGGCAACAACATTGTTTGCTCTACCTCACCTAACCAGATTAGCTAGAGGGTTTGCCTTCCTTGTATCTTTCCCCTTTCCTGAAACAGTTCACATAGTGAAAGGACTGAATCCTCTCTCTCCCCATCCCCCTTCCCCTCTCCAGTCTTCCTAAATTTCTTTAATCAGCATAACTTCTGGAAGAGGGAGTCATTCTACAATCCAAGGAGAAAGGAAAATTTTTCTGTTACTTTAATTGTCTCGGGAGGGTGTGTGTGTGTAAGTCCTAACCCCCCTCCCCATTCCTTTTCCCATTCCCTTCTTCCCCTCCTCCTAAGCACTTCTTGAGGAACAACCTTTGTCCTGCTAATTATGCCTCTTGGACCAGGAAGTTCTTCTTCTGGTGGACGCCTCATCAGGCCCACCCAAACTACTTGGCCATCACCCCTAACCCTGGCCTGTTCCACCCCTGCCACAGCCTGGTGGGGGCCTCCTCCTTGCCCCCACCCCTGGCCACCCTAAGTGTCACAGCTCAGCTGAGAAGATCTCTTGCTGGTTGTCTGGCTCCTGTCCCTGCCTTGGGCCTGTGACCAGGTGGCAATACCTCCTATCATCCTGCTTGGGCACCATTGCTGGCTCCCCCACCCCCAGGGTCAGGAGACTCTACCAATTATAGAAGAAATGTCTCCTTTCAGTCCCGGTGAAGCTCACTAGATGGCACCTTTATCTCAGAGTCAACTCAACCTATACTTTATGCAAAAGCCAACATTGGACTTTCCAGGTTAAAAATTAAAATTAAAACCCAACAAATTAGAGATTCAAAAAAAGGCCCACTAGAGCTTACTTTCAAGCCATGTGCACTGAATTTCATGACTGCTTTCAGTTGGTATGCTTCCTCTCTCTCTTCACCAGCTGGGATCGCTCTAACTCCTGTTCTTATCTGAAGAACATCTCCCTTTGATATTTTGCCCACTCAGAGCAGCGACACCCCAAGTCTGGAGACCACTGGAGAAAACTCTGTTGGGGCCCTGCCTTGAGATCAAAGTGGGAGAAAGCTGCTCACAAGTGGGCAGACCCTGAACAAGGACCCGAATCTGTGTGGGATGAAAAACTCCATTCAAAATTTAATCAAGAACATGGAGACTTCTCAGGATAAAAACAGGACATTTTATTCTCTTCCCCCAAGGAAAAGAGAGCCGTCCTCTCCATGATGGATCAGGAAGAGGAAACAAGTAATATGGGTTGAACAGAGTTTTTCAATCCTAATACAGCAGGGTCATATATCCCCCATTGTCCCCCACTCCAATTGATTGGGGAGGGGGGTGAGCTCAGGCTGTCCCTGACTCCCACTGGCTGGATGGAGGGGCCCCCCCCAGAGGCAGGAAAGAAGACAAAGGACTGAAACTAGGTGGGGGTCATAAAAAGACTCCTAAAAGGGGTTGCTGCTGATTGACACAGCAATGAAGGAGGAAGGGCAAAGCTGACCTCAAATCTGACACCAAATTCCAAGACCCATTCTGAGAAGTTTTCACATTCTCCCTCCCTTCCCCCCACCAACAGAGGTAAGTTACAGCATTATATATCTTTCAGTTGCGTGAACCAGATTCATTCTTCAAGGTGACTCTCAATCTAAAAATTAAGAGAGATGTTTTCTGTTAAAGGGTGGAGAAGCTCATGCTCCTAGTTTGTCAAAAAGGGAGCAATCAAAATACAGCTTATTTTTTTCCCTCCCTTGCTTTTTGTCTGTGTTTCTCTGTGCTTTTCTCTCCAAAATTGATTTAAAGTCAAAGTAGCTTTTTCCTGGGGCCTTTTCATCCCAAAGTCCAAAACAAAAAGTAAAATTTTTCTCAAAAAAGAATCTCCCTCTGTCCTTTAATTTTGGCCAAATTAGAAGGCAGGCAAGAGACACACATAAGAGTGGTGGGATCTTTTCCTCAGTTTGAGAGTTCCAGAGTTGCATTCAGTAGAAATTTGTTTTAAGGACAAGTTAAAATTAGGAGGTGATAAACAATTTCAAAAGTTCTGAATGTCTCCCTCCAGGGGCTTTCCTTCCCCAAATCAATTTAAGGAGACAAAAAAAAAAATCCTGAGACTTTAAATAACTCTCCCTTTTTAATGTTTTGGCCTTTTGGAGGGCAATTGGGGTTAAGTGACTAGCCCAAGGTCACATGGCTAATTTTTGTGTTAGGTGTCTGAGGCCGGATTTGATCTCAAGTCATTTGGACTCCAGGGCCTGTGCTTCATTCACTGTACCACCTAGTCACCCCACACCTCCCCCTTTTTTGATAAGGTACTTAGCAAATAGTAATCAAGTGCAGAAAATGCTAAGCAGTATGTAAGAGTAGATCCATCCAACCTATTTCCTGCTAAAAAATTCTCAGATTTGCTTTGTCAATCAATACATGCCAGAGGTCAAATGGTATTTGTATGCCTTACACTCTTGTTTGGCATTAGGAGGCCAGAGACCATTACCTTATATGTGTATGAGGGTTGCAGTCAAGAAAGGATCTTTAAGTTTGGAAATAATTCATATGTTTCATTCATTGTGACACAAAAAGTATAATAATAAAATTGTAGGTTGTAATTCCCATGGTCCAAAGCAGGTGAGTGGGAATTTGAAGCTGTCACAGGACTGCTCTTTATCTCACAAGACTGGTGAGAGAGGATGGGGAGAATATCATTTACAGAGAAGGACTTTATCAGGATCTTTGGATTATTTGAAAAGGAAATAGTGAAAAGGTTTTAGGGAACTCGGAGTGCCACTACCTGTCTTTAAAAATGAGTTAACCGATTAAAATGTCAGTCAATTTTAAGGTGCTGCCAGAAAAATTTTATATTTTAAATATTATCATGAGTGGTTATACAATCCAGGTTTGATTTGATCAAAATATGTTCTGAAACTAAATCATAATGTGTTCTAAATGTGCTCCTTTGTGAGAGTAATTATGGTAGATTAGTACTTACTGTAAACTGCAATTGCTGTTTGACATCAAGAAGCTTGTTGGTTGTGTGACCTCTGCTTTATATCAGTTTGCTAATTTGCAAAATGGACAAAGATAGTTTCTAATATAATTCATGGATATAAATATAAAGGTAGTGCCAAATACAATTTTGGCTTTCTAATAACATTTCATTTTTCTCAATTACATGTAAGGACAATTTTTAATATTCATTTTAAAAATGCTTCCAATTTTTCTCCCTCCCTTACCTCACTCATTCCTCCCTGAGATGGAAAGCAGTTTGATATAGGTTAGACTTGTGTAATCATGCAAAGCATATTTCTGTATTAGTCATATTGTAAAAGAATATAGAGACCAACAAAACAAAATAAAATATTAAATATAAGAAAGTGAAAAATAATATGCTTCAATCTGCATTCTGACTTGATCAGTTTTTTCTCTGGATGTGAAAAGCCATTTTTCATCATGAGTCTTTTGGTATTGTATTGGATGATTCTATTGCTGGGAATAGCTAAGGCACTGATAGTTTACAATGTTACTATTACCTTGGTTCTCCTGGTTCTGCTTACTTCAATTTGTATAAGTTCATGAAAGTTTTCCAGATTTTTCTGAAATCGTTCCCCTTGTCATTTCTTACAGCATGACAGTATTCCTTTACAATCATAAACTGCAACTTTTTCAATCATCTCCCAATCGGTGGTCATTACCTCAATTTCTAATTCTTTGCCACCACAAAAGTGTTCTGATATAAATATTTTCATACAAATGGGTCATTCCTCCATCCCCTTTAAAAAAAATCTCTTTGGGATATAGACCTAGTAATGGTATTGCTGGATCAAAAGCTATTCACAGTTTTATAGCACTTCGATCATCATTTTAATTTGCTGTGCAGATTGGTTGAGTTATTTCATAACTCCACCAATAGTGCATTAGTGTCTCAATTTTCCCACTTCCACTCCAATATTTTATTTTTTTTTTCTATCTTATTAGGCAAATTGATAGGTGTGAGGTAGCACCTCAGAGTTGTTTTAATTTTTCTAAACAACAGTGATTTTGAATGTTTTTTTTTCATGACTATAGATTGCTTCCGTTTCTTCATCTAAATACTGCCTGTTCATATCCTTTGACCATTTGTCAATTGAGGAATGACTTGTAATATATTTTAGTTAGTTCTCCATATATTTTTGAAATAAATCCTTTATGAGAGACACTTGCTGTAAAATATTTCACTCCAGCTCCCTCTTTTCTTTCTAATATTGGCTACATTGGTTTTATTTGTACAAACCCTTTTTAAATTAATATAATAAAATTTATCCTTTTTACACCTCATAATGTTCTCTATTTCCTATTTGGTCATAAATTTTTTATCTTCTCCATAGATCTGATAGGTAAAGTATTTCTTGTTCTCCTACTTTGCTTATGGATGGTGTCACTCTTTATGTCTAAATCACGTACCTCTTTTTGACCTTATCTTGGTATACAAGGTAAAATGTTGATGTATAGCTAGCTTTTTCCATACTATTTTCCATTTTTTCAGCGTTTTTTTTCAAATAGTAATTTCTTGTCCCAAAACTTGGGTCTAACTCTGGTCATTTACTACCCTCTCTTGTGTACATAATCTCTTCTGTTGACCCACAACTCTGTCTTAGTCACTACCAGACTGTTTTGGTGATTACCACTTTATAACACAGTTTGAGGTCTGCTATGGCTAGGCCACCTTCCTTCATTTTTTTCATTAATTCTTTTGCTATTCTTGACCTTTTATTCCTCCTGATTAATTTTATTACTTATTCTAGCTCTATAAAATAATTTTTGGTAGTTTGATCATTAGGAAACTGAATAACTAAATTAATTTAGGCAGAATTGTCATTTTTATTATATTGGCTCCGCCAACCCATGAATAATTTATATTTTCCAAATTGTTCAGACTGATTTTATTTGAGTGAAAACTGTCTTATAATTGTGTTCTTATATTCCCTGGGACTATCTTCTCAGGTAGACTCTCAAATATTTAATACTCTATACAGTTATTTTAAATGGAATTTCTCTTTCTATTACTTTCTTCTGGAGTTTGTTGATTATTTTATTTTATATTATCAATTATTAAAGTAAGTTGAACTTTTTTTAAAACAAGGGTGAGACTATCACAGCTTCATGGACTGTGTAGTTGTGCAAACAAAGTAAAGGCGACACCTTCCACATCTGCTCCCTTGCAGGGGTGGAAGTCCTGGCACCAGATTCAGGCCCTCTCTTGTTGATGAAGGATCTTCTGTTTTGCTTGGAAGCATTTCCCCAGCCTCACTTGAGTAACCACACTGAAAAATTTCATAGACCACTTGTCTCTTCTGCCACCCCACCTATGGGATGCTGAGGACCCCAGGAACAGGCTGCTCTGGGAATTCCAAGATGCAGAATAAATTAAGGACAATACAGAATTAGAATAAGTTTGAAGAAATTTAGCATGATGGGTGAATCTGATTCCTGCAGATCTTCCCAGTTTATACTAGTTTCAGTTCCAAACATTTCATAAAGGAATTCCGATACTGGGTTTGGGAAAAACAGGTTGAAAAAGTGTCACACCCTCATTTTATTCCCTGTCCTTCCCCAAGATCAGTCTGGACATGAAATTCGATGACCTGAATTCACATATGTAACAATCCAAAACATATAAATGATCTCTTAATAGTTGGGCATTATCAAGCAGGATACTTTGGAGAGGCCAAGCAGTGAAGAAGAAGCTCTCTTTCAAAAAGACCCAGAAGGAGAAAGAAAATGATGAACCTAGGTCAAAAAGTTGAAGGTACCAAAGATCTGGGAAAACGGACCAACCTGAGCTATTGACCCCTAAATAAGGGGAGATTGTGTGTCTAGCATAAACCTGTTTATCTCCTTCCCACCTTTGGTATGGGAAGGGAAAAGGGGAAGTCTTTCAAAAGAGTAAATAGTTACCCTCTGATGCCTAACTCTTTGCTCTAGTGGTCAAGGGAGCTTGTTCCTAAGTATGGTAGATGCAGTTTAGTCTTTGGACATGTCTGCCTTTGGGAATGGTTGTGCTGGTCCTGCTGCTGCTGTAATGTCAATTTTGGCTGGATGTTCCTGGACTATACAGTCTCCATCTCATGGTCCTGCTCTTGCTCCTCCACGTCTTCTTCTTCCTTCTCCTCCTCTGTAGCCCCCTTCTTTCCGGAGGCAGCCACATCCCTGGCTATCTCTTCCACGTGAGCAAGCATGTCGGCCATCAGTGCCTCCTCTAGCCTCTTTATCACCTGCTCTAAGAGTGAAATGACAAGTCTTAATAGAGTGACCACAGAATCTGGATAAAAAGTTTTTAGGAGCTTTATTTTAACAGCTGGGGCTGTTCCTTTAGGTGCCAATCTGAAGGGAGCAGCAGATAGCTCAGGGATGCAGAATCTTTTATACAATACAGTTTCATTGTTTGGAGGTGCAAATAAGTTGCTGAGGCAAAGGGGGTTGTGATTACAGGGCATGATGACCAATCAAGAAGAATGAAGAATAGGCAAGGGGGGAGGGTTGTAGGGTAAGCAGAGAGGGGCACAGGGCATGATGACAAATTACTCTAGGCCAGTTTCTTGACTCCTATCTTAAGTCCATGAAGTTTTTACTTAACTAGTTCCTGGCTACTTCAAGAGTTCTTGTTTCCTGATATCCTCCTCAGTCAACATCAATGCTTTGCATAGTGGTTGGAAGGTATTAACCATATGCCAGGGTTCTTCTCCACAGGTGCTGAGAGCTGCCAGAGATGGGCATTGTGCTCGTGTGCAGAGCACTGGCAATGGCAGAGAGGAGGGTTTCATCAGTGCAACCCAGGCCAATCCCTTGTAAACCTTTAGGAAGATCCATTGTTTTCACAAGCTCTTCTGCAGTGTCAAAGGGATTCAGTCCACTTAGTTTCTTTTCCCAAAAAAGCTGTCGAGGCTGGTCCACAGCCTTCTGAGGATCAGTCTTTACTTTATTACTGGGATGGTTAGTAATCTTGGTAAAAGGCTGTTTTAAGATGGATGACATCTTCCGGACAGGGAGTGCTGTATTTAAATCTGATTTTCCTTTGGCTTGGTTAGCACAGTCATAGCACATCCTCTGCCAATTCTTGTTCATCTTACTCATGAGTATTTTCCCTGTTCAAAAGGCAAAAGTGCTCAGGTCCATGTGATGAGGTACAGGCTCTGGGACCCCGCCTTGAGCTTTCCTTGAATCTTCCCAAAGGAAGGCATTTGCAAGTCTTTAGCTGTCCTTTGTTCCAATAGTTTTCCATTTTTAATATTCCTGTTCCCACCCTTGAACTGGCCTGGCCCACCATTGTCTATGGCTTCCAGGTAGCCTCCAGCAACTTCCCACCCTTAATCACTCATTACTGGATTCTGACCTCATCTTGACTCCTGAAGACCCTCCCTACTGGAGTCTGACCTCATCTGACTCCTCCTGAAGACCCTCCCCAAATTCCTCCTCTAGACCACCCCTAGATTCCTTCCACAACCTTTCCATATATAGAATCCCATCTCCCCTCCATATGGTGTGAAAGCGCCATAGAATGACCTAGCATAGACTGGCTCCTTAAGAGTCTACCCCATATGGCAAACTTTTAATGAGCTTCCAATAAACTTTACTTTTCTTTGGCTGAGAAGACTTGAGTCAAATTTTTTCGGCAGGACCCAGCATGTTGGTATTTGGGGTCTCAGACAACCCTAACCCTCTTTGTGGGAAAACCTCTTCACATGGAGCTCCCCAGGTAACGGGCTAGCTGAGGTTTCTTTCAGAACTTATTCCAACTCAGGCTCATGCTGTACATGCTGCTTCCTGCCCAAAAGGAGCCCTCAGGGCCCCCACACCCTAGACATGGCCTTGCTGATGCCGCCGCTGCCACTGCTGCCGCCTCCCACCTGGCACTCCTGGGTGAGTGTGTACCAGCCAGCCAAACAGTCCAGGCCCCGCCACTGCCATTTGGGCTGCTCCAGCCTCTGCCACAAGGCACTTAGGGCAACCGCCTGGCTGGCTCCTCTGCCCGCCCCTGGCCACCCCACCCTTTTGTTGATTATATATAGAAAGGCTGATGATATATGCGAGTTTATTTTCATATCTTGCCACTTTGCAAAAGTTGTTAATTATTTCAAATAATTTTTAGTTGGTTCTCTAGGATACTCTAAGTATACCATCTTGTCATCTGCAAAGAAAGAGTTTTGTTACCTTATTGCATATTCTAATTCCTTCAATTTCTTTTTCTTCTCTTAGCTAACTTTTCTATTATAGTATTGAATAATAGTGTTGATAATGGGCATCCTTTTTTCACTCCTCATCTTCTAGTTTATCTCCTTTACAATTCATGCTTCCTGATAGTCTTAGATAGATATAACTTATTATTTTAAGGAAAGATCCATTTATCTTGTGCTCACTGGTCTTTTTAATAGGAATGAGTGCTGTATTTTCTCAAAGTTTTTTCTTCATCTATTGATATAATCATATTTTCTCACCTAGTTTTGTTTTTGTTATGGTCAATATGCTGATAATTTTCCTAATATCAAACCAACCATAAATTCTTGGTATAAATCCTACTTAGTCATAGTGTATCATTCTTGTGATATGTTGCTCTAATCTCCTTGCTAGTGGCACCTTCTTAAATTTGTTTTGCATCAGTATCCACTAGGGAAATTGGTTTATAGTTTTCTTTCTCTGGTTTTGTTTTTCCTGTTTTAGGTATCAGAGCCTTATTTGTGTCATGAAAGGAATTTGATAGGACTTCTTCTTTGTCTTTTTTTCCTCTCCCCCTAATTAGCTTAGTGATAAATTGTGTTAGTTAGCAAAACAATGAAGCTGTATTGTATATAAGATTCTGCAATTCTGAGCTGTGTGCTGCTCCCTCCCTTGGGATTGGTGTGGAGTTAGCCCCAGCTGGTAAATTAAAGCTCCTAAAACTTTTTATTCACTCTGGTCGCTCTGTTCAGACTATTTAGACTTCTCATTTTACTACTACTACTGCTACTTTTCTTCTCCGTTTCCTTCTCCTTCTCCTCCTCCTCCTCCTCCTCTTCCTCCTCCTCTTCCTCCTCCTCTTCCTCCTCCTCCTCCTCCTCCTCCTTCTTCTTCTTCTTCTTCTTCTTCTTCTTCTTCTTCTTCTTCTTCTTCTTCTTCTTCTTCTTCTCCTCCTCCTCCTTCTCTGTCTCTCTTTATTTCTCTCTCTCTTGTCTTCTTTCCTTCTTCCTTAGTTCCTTCCTTTCTCCCTCCCTCCTTGTCCTTCCTTCCTTGTTTCCTTCCTTCCTTGCTTAATCACTTCCTTCCTTTATATTTACTTTCTATCTTTCCTTCTGTCTCTTCTATAAACTTCAGTACTCCATCACCAGTTGCCTATTAGATATTTCAAGCTGAATGTCCCAAAGAAATTTCAAATTCATTATGTTCAAAAGAGAACTAATTTGCTTTCATCCTAAAAATAACATTTTATTCAAATATCCCTATTTCTATCAAATGCACTACCATTCTCCCAGTCTCTCAGGTTTATGACTTGCTTTATCTTTGACTCCTTCCTCTCCCTAGCCTTTGCATAGCTAAATAATTGCCAAATTTCCATGTTTTATCTCTGGGCATCTTGACAATTAAATCCCTTATTTGTACTCACAGAGGTACCACCTCAGCTCAGACCTTCATCACTTCTCACCTAAATTGTTTCTTCTTTTTTCTTTTTTAACTTTTATTTATTTTAGTTTACATCGTTCATTTCCACAAGATTTTGAGTTACAAATTTTCTCCCCATCTTTCCCCTACCCACCACCCCCAAACACCCATCCCATTGTATAACACCTCCCCCAATCTATTCTCTCCTATGTCCTCCCCCATGACCCCTCTGACTTTCCAGTAG
>JAQQSV010024175.1:0-10226 GCA_028646515.1 Pseudochirops corinnae
GTTCTCCCTGCCCCGACCTAATTAGGCACTTCTCTGGGCTGGGAATCTGTCACTCTCTGTCTCACAATGGGTTCTATCACTCTTAAATCTGCTCAAACTTACTTTTTAGTTCCCAATGACGAAATTCTTGGGGAGCTTGTTCAAGTCACTGCTTACTCTCCGCCATCTTAGCTCCGCCCCCGGAAATAATCTTTCCTATGTCAAAGACTATATCATCATGTTAAGAAGGATTACAAATCTTTTCTGTAAGACTTTATGTTTTGGGGTGTAAAGCTATCAGCAAAATGTAATAAACACACAGAGGCATTAGAGGACCACACTAAAAGGAATCCTTCACTGTAGACTCTGTACTGGGTTGACTCCATGATTGTGGTGAATATCTTTGGCAAGCAACATCTTTCTGTGAGATTTTATCTATACATATGCATATGTGTGTGTGTGTATGTATGTGTCACAGATATCTTTTTGCAAAAGATCGTATAAGGTTTTGGTTTGT
Organism: Pseudochirops corinnae; assembly: GCA_028646515.1. Classification (NCBI taxonomy): domain Eukaryota; kingdom Metazoa; phylum Chordata; class Mammalia; order Diprotodontia; family Pseudocheiridae; genus Pseudochirops; species Pseudochirops corinnae. The sequence continues at coordinate 497 of JAQQSV010024175.1, forward strand.
TTTTACTAATTCAAGTGTTTTGTAGGATTTTTTTTGTTAATTAACTAATAAGTAGAATGGAATCTTTATATTCTCTACATCTTTCAATGAATTATAAAATGGTAAATTGGAGCCCTTTACATATCTGTTTATTTCTAGTTTAAACTCTCATCAAGGATGCATTTGAATTATTTAGAGATTGCTTTCATAAAGATATTATATACATGGAAGAAAAGCATATAGGTCAGTAGTTATTAATGTTCTCTCAGTCTCCTTTTTTTTGGTATTGATAAGGTCATAGATATTCTATGTGGATGTGATACTTTTTTGTCCTTTCAATATCTTATGAACCAATTGTTTATAAACAAACATATACTACATTTCTCTTGTGTGATAGACTCTATACTGGGTATTCTTGATACTTCTGTCTTCTTGTATGGGTAATGGAATTTGGAGATGCCCCTGTATTGGTTTGTTTTTTGGGTTGAGTGTTAAAATCCAGAGCTTGTGAATCCCACTTGTGGGATGGACTTGTTGACATGAAGAGAGAGGGCTGAACTGGGAGGAGCCGTGAATTGGGAGAGAGAGGCCCAAGCCTAGAGAAGGCCAGAAGGACTTTGGAAGAGCAGTATCCAGCATCATGGAGCCTGAGTTGCTGAGAGAAAGACTGCTGAGAGCCCATTGGAATTGCCCAATGCATCAGCAATGAAGTATTCACAATGCCTACAGTAACTATAAATATGCTGATATGATTATCATTCACGAAATGTAACAGGTTCCCTACATAAGAAATATAACTAGAGCACTCATTTAAATACCAGAAAACTGAGTCCCAAAACCAGAAAGTCAAAGCCAACACAATAGTTATGAAGTTGGCACATGTGGTTAAAATAGTAAACATCCACATTCTCAAGCCTTCAAACAGGACAGGCTACCTCAGGAAAAGATTCTCCTGTCCTCATGCATGCAACTGCTCAGCGTCCAGGCAGCTTGCTCCCAGCAGCTCCAGCCCCTGGCAGTTCCTGTCCCAGGCAGTCCTCAGCAGGAGTCCTTAGCAGAGATTCTGCCCGGCTCAAAGCAAAAGGAGTTCGCAACTGCAGCTGCTGCTGCTGCCGCCACTTCCAGTCAACACCGCACAGAGACTAGCTTAGTTCCAGTTGTCTTGTTCCACCCCTTCCTGCTACATCAGCAAGTTCAAGGGGCATGGAAGATCTTCAAATCCCAGTATCGTTACACCCAGGACTTTTGAGAACTGCCACCCAGAGCTGCCAAGAACTGAAGAGGCATGTCTGTGATGCCGGTATTTTGTCTGTCTGTTTTGATGTTGTTTTGCCAGATTCACCTGATGGTGAAGGACAGTGCTGCTGTTGTAGAGGTCCTGGAACCTGGCTGTTGGTTCAGAAGCCCTTTAGGAGGATTTTCTTGTGGTACCTGCACAGAAATCCTGGAAGAAGGCCTTGCTGATGTTTTCAGGGGTTCTGGGACTGTTCTACAGGGAGAGAGTGACTTGATAAGGACACTGGCTATGGCTTTGTTGAGCCTTGTCTCCCCAGGAACTGAGATTGCTGAGGGCTTGCCTCCAGTGAAGATGAAAGAAGGCCCTTTCATTTGGTATTCAATACTGAGCTTAACCTTGTAACTTAAGGGTGGTTGGCCTTTTGTGCTCTCCTGCCCCTTTTGAGATTCAGGGGTGGGAAGCCTTTCAGTGATTGACCAAATGAATGTACTTTGTTTAGGGTTGGAGACTAATCTTCCATTTGAGAACAAACTTTTGACTGACTAAATGAATGTAGTGTCTAAGGATGGAGCAGTACCTGGTTTGAATTGAAAACTTGCTAAAGGAACAAGTTACATTGTATTTTGACTTTTTCTGTTCTGTGAATGTTTGCTGAATAAATGGGGTTTACTATGCTGGTAATCCAAACCTTGGAAGTTGCCTTTGCTTGGCATTACACTTCTGTCTTTTGATTTTGTATAAAAAACACCCTTGCAGCTCTGATGATAGGATCAATGTGGAGTTGTTTTACTATTCTTGATGGGAAAAAAAGATTTAAATGATTTTTTTGCAATTTTTTAATATTTTTCTTCTGTTTGCTACCCTAAATCCATTTGCATCTTTGGATGCTCTTAGGATAATAATAGTTGGATATCTTGTCTAACTTTCCTTAAACTGGTTTTACCCTGTAATGCATCTCTTTGGTTTGTGAGACAATATTACTCATAATCATCCAGCATTTTGTTTCATTAGATTTTGTGAACAAGTTCATATTGTAACCCAGAATTAGCTTTGAAAATAATCTCTTTGTGTCTGGCCAGTAAGATATTTATGAATCAAAGCACTCTCTGGGAACTTTGTGTCTCCTTCTTGTGGCAACTAATTTATATTGATTAAAATTATGGATAAGTTTGTTATGCTCATTTTTTATATAAGTTCCCTTGTCTCCCAATGGCTTTAAATTTTCACTTACATGTTTATGTAGTCCATCAATTTTAGACCAAATCTTTTTCCTCATCATTATTTCTTATGTGTATGTGTGTGTGTTTTTTAAGCTAATTTTATCTCAACTCTGGTGAACAAATGTTTAGACTCTGGAGGGTGGGATTGATACATCAGGAAAATGGATAGTAAAAAAAAAAAATAGCCATGATTCTAGAGCTGTTTACACAGGTGACAGAAAAGATATTAGTACCCTAAATGTAACTAGCACAATTTAGAGGACAGTTATATTTATGGGATGTTATTGTTAATCACAAAATTAAGGAGGCAGTCTGTTATAGTGGGTAAAGAATCAGCCTTGAATATGTAATATATAAGCTCCATAGTTTAAAGGTAGATTTAGTGTGAAGAAGACAGTGAACCTGTTATTCATTACTGAATAAAGGAGAGAAAATAACTTAAGAGTTAAATAATTTACTGTAACAAGCATATGGATCTAGTGATATGGACTGATGCATTGAATCTCATAGGAAAACATGCTAAGAGATGATGATAAAGGGATAATGTTCTGAGACACTCTTCTGGTGATCTGTAGGTTTCGCATTGAGTCGTTAATGGCTACTGTGAGTGTGTCTATTCAGACAATGCTGAGTCCACAGCATTGTGTGTGTGTTTGTGTGTGTGTGTGTGTATATGTGTATGTATACATACACACATACAAATATACATTTATATATCTTTTCCAAATTGTTAGTGTAAGATCCTTAACAAAGATTTTGCTAAACATGAACTTTAACTATAATATTCCCCCAATTCTAACAGTTTAGCAATATTGCTAAAAATAAATAAATTAATTAAGTTAATCTGTCATAGCCTTTTCTTTATAAGGTTATACTGATACTTGGTAATCCCTACTTCATTTTCTAGATATTTATGAACTATCTCCTTAATTGTTTCCCTTAGAATTTTTTCAGGAATCAAAATAAAGTCACTACTTTCCACAGTGTATTTTCTTCACTTTTTTTTTAAATTAAGACATTTCCCTTTCTCCATTCCTATGATATTTCTCTGTTTCTTGACAATTTAGTAATTCTCTTGGCAACAGGTTATCTATCCCTTCTAGAACATTCTGTTTGCATTCTTTATTTTGCTTCAGATTAAATAAGATATTTTTGCAAGCAATAACCATATTACTGGGCCTAGAATGCTTGCAGTACATATATCTTGTTCCACCTTTCTAAGAAGAAAAATGTTTGTGGATCAAGTGACATTGATAATTTATTTAAGGAGGGAAATTTCAGGCCAGTGTTCAGTAATTATTTGGCTCCACATTTATTTGTGTAAGAAAAATAATTTGTTATACTGTCTAAATCCAACTCTATATCATTAAAGGAGGTCTGTACTCCAAATGTTGCCTGACCCCAGTAATCCTAGGAACGCTGGAGATGATTACAAGCTATTTGGGTTTCTTCAGGTCCTGGATTGACCCAATTCTTTCTTGTTGTGTGTTACCACACTTAGGACTTATGTTTTGGGTTCTTTTGCATTTCATTGTATGTTTACATTTACTCATATTCATATAAACCAGTCTTGCTATCAAGTTGTCCTCCCAGCAAAATTGCTTAACTGCATATGTGTGGTTGCTCTCTGAGCACCTTGTCTAAATCCTATATAATGTAAACCCCCTGGGGCTAAATGAGAGCAAGTCACACTTCCTTTCTTTCTAAAATTATTTCTGATTTTGGGGTTTGATCTTGTAAACAGATACAGATAAATCTTATCAGCATGATACTGATTCTTCAAAAGAGTAGGGATAGAGACTGGACATGCAATTCCATTGGTCTAGGGCAGAAGTTCTCAAACATTTTCACATTTTCATCTCAGGAATACTTTATTCTCTCAAAATTTATTAAGGACTTCTCTTCCCCCTCCCACTCATACACACACACACACACACACACACACACACACAGAGCTTTTGCTTATTTTTATTATATCTTTTGATATTTATTATATTAGAAATTAAAATGTAATAGTGTCAATATGCACATATTTTTGACTTTGCAGAACCACTTAAAGTATCTTAGGGATTCCCAAATATTCCTAGACTATACTTTGAGAACTTCTGGCTTAGGGAACCACCACGGAAAGAAACTTCCTCTAAAAATGTACAGCAGCATATTTTTGGCAACTCATAATCATGAAGAGTTGACTAGGGCACTGAGTAGTTAAGTGACTTTCCTATAATCTCATAGTCTTTATGTATCAGAGGCAAGACCTTCAAGGTCATGTATCTCCCCAGCATGCCATGCTGCCTTTTACTATATCATGCTTAATCTCAACAAAACAAAATTATTCAATACACAATTACATTCAGGTAGTGAGATGTCAATAAAATATAATTAAATCATACCTGTCTGATAATTAAAGACAGTCAACCTGTTTAAAAAAATAATAGAAATATCTTATATTACATTTAACTGACAATATATAAGTATATTTAAGATAGTCACATAGCATATTGAAAGTTTTTCTGCCTACTAGTACCATTCATTATATAAAATATCACTTTATTATACTCAAAACTTTACTAAGCACTTTCCACACAATAGCCCTTTCTAAAATGTAGCCTGTCATTACTTACATTTTACAGATAAAGTAAAATGATATAGAACATTGAAATATATACCTGAGTTCACACAATTTTGTGGGAGGAAGAGAGAATAATAATTTATTTCTCCTGATTTTAACAACATTATTTTTTTTTAATTAAAGCTTCATTTCACTGGGGCAGAGCCAAGATGGTGGGGTACAAGCAGGGACTTGCTTGAGATCTCCCCAAAATCCCTTCAATTATCTGTAAAAAATGACTCTTAAAAAAATTCTAGAGCTACAGAACCTACAAAATGAGAGAGCGAAACAAACCTCCAAAACAAGGCAACCTGGAAAGACATTAGAAAGGGTATATCACACCAGGCTGGGGGAGGAGCCAACTCCAGTGTGGGATGTGCTGGAACAGAGAAGGATAGAGCAACCTTCAGGGGACTGAATAATGGGAAACTGTGGCTGTTTCCAGACTTCTCAAACCACAAATGCTGAAGATAGCAAAAAAGGTCAGTAGAGGAACCATGTGAGATCTGGGCAAAAGAGGAGTGCTCTCTGGCTGGGGGTCAGCCTCAGATCTGGGGCAGCAGTGTTGGTGGGCCATGGCAGTGGTGGCTGCAGCAACAGTAGCAGTGGCTTCTTCTGGTGTTCTTGTCTCGTGGAGGGTGGGGGTTCAAGCAGCTGATTTAAACCCCTGAAGCCTGGGACAATACACCCACATCAACTCCCACCCCCACTGGAAGCAGTCCTATTTTGACAAAGAGTTAGAAAATCAAGTACTTGGCTAAGAATAGAAACAAACAGCATTTTAAAAAAACCCTCAGAATATAGAATCTTATTTTGGTGACAAAGACGATCAAAACATTCAACCAGAAGAAAAGAACAAAGTCAAAGCTCCTCCACCAAAAGCCTCCAAGAAAAATATGATTTGGTTGCAGGCCAAGGAAGAGCTAAAAAAGGATTTTGAAAATCAAGAGAATAGAGATGGGGTGGCTTGGTGGCACAGTGAATAGAGAACTGGCCCCGGAGTCAGGAGGACCTGAATTCAAATCTGGTCACAGACAATTAACACTTATTAGCCATATGACCTTAGGAAAGTCACTTAACCCCAATTGCCCAGCCTTCCCCCTCCAAAAAAAAAAAAGAAAAGAAAAAAAGAAGTAGAGGAAGAGAAATGAGAGTGATACAAGAAAATTGTGAAAAAACAAGTCAACAGCTTTCTAAAGAAGCCCCAAAAAATATTGAAGAAAATAACACCTTAAAAAATGGACTAACCTAAGTGGGAAAAGGGTTCTAAAAAGTCCATTAGGAGAAGGATGCCTCAAAAAGAAATGTTGGCCAAACAGAAAAGGAAGTCCAAAAGCTCAATGAAGAAAATAATACCTTCAAAATGAAAACGGAGGGGGTCAGAGCCAAGAAGGTGAAGTAAAAGCAGGAATTTGGCATAATCTCCCACAACAACCACCTCTAATACCTATAAAATATCACTAAAAACATCTTTGAGAGCTTCAGAACCCACAAAGTAACAGAGAGAAACAAATCTCCCACAGAATACAGTCTGGCAGGCCAACAGGAAGCCTCTATCACACCAGACTGGGAGATAAGCACAGTTCCACAAGCGCCAGCAAGGCCCAGGCCCAGGGTGGCCCTAAACAGTGGCACAGACTGGCCCGAGCAGACTTTGAGAGAATGAATCACCAGCAGCTGTGGTGGTTTCTAGACTTTTCAACCCATAAATGCCAAAGAGAAAGTAAAAGGTCAGTGGGGAACACTGTTGGTACTGGTTGATGAAAGAGAGCTATCAGGTCCCTGGCCCTGGAGAGAGAGGTAGTGGAGGCACAGCAACTGGAGTGGCTGCTGCAGGGCTGCCTCATGAGCTCCTGGCTTGTAGACCATAGGGGGACCAAGAGACCATTCAGAGGGTAATTGCTCTTGTTTGGCTTATTTGGACCTGGATTGTGCTGTCTTGGGTGGTGGTGCTGGGGTGAGAAATTCCATTGTGTCAGAGCTTGTAGTGGCTATAGAGAGGGTACCCTCCTCATAGCTCTGAAAACATTTGTGAAAACCCCAATGATTTGGAACAAAGCTCTCTCCACTCTGGAAGCAGTGTTCTCTACTATGGCAAAGAGCTCAAAAGTCAAGTAATTGACTGGAAAGATGAGCAAGCAGAGGAAGAACAATCAGAGAATAGGATCCTTTTTGGGGGACAAAAAGAATCAAAACATGGAACCAGCAGAAGTCAACAGTCCAAATTCCTGCATGAAACTCTTCCAATAAAAATCTGAACTGGTTACAGGCCATGGAAGAACTCAAGAAGGATTTAGAAAATCAAGTTAGAGAAGTGGAGGAAAAATTGGGAAAAGAAATAAGAATGATGCAAGAAAATCATGAAAAGTGAGTCAACAGCCTGCTAAACAGACCCCAATAAATACTGAAGAAAATAACACTTTAAATAATAGAATAACTTAAGTGGCAAAAGAGGCCCAAAAAGCCAAGGAGGAGAAGAATGCTTTAAAAAGCTGAATTTGCCAGATGGAAAAGGAATTTCTAAAGTTCAATAAAGAGAATAATTTCTTCAAAATTAGTTTAGAGCAATTGTAAGCTAATGACTTTATGAGAAATCCAGATACTATTAAACAGATCCAAACAAATGAAAAAAATAGAAGGCAATGTGAAATATCTCTTTGGAAAAATCACTGGCATGGAAAATAGATCCAGGAGAGATAATTTAAAAATTATTGGAATACCTGAAAGTCATGATTAAAAAAAAAAGACCCTAGAAAGCACACTTCAAGAAGTTCTCAAGAAAAGTTTCCCTGATATTCTAGAACCAGAATGCAAAATAGAAATTGAAAGAATTCACCAAATGCCTCTTGAAAAAAGATCCCAAAAAGAAAACTCCTAGGAATATCATAACCAAATTCCAGAGTTCTAGGTCAAGGAGAAAATATTACAAGCAGTCAGGAAGAAACAATATGAATATCATGGAAACAAAATCAGGATAACACACGATCTAGCACCTTCTGCATTAAGGGATTGAAGAGGTTGGGATATGATATTCTGGAAGTCAAAGGAGCTATGATTAAAACCAAGAATCACCTACCCAGCAAAACTGAGTATAATGATTCAGGGGAAAATATGGCCATTCAATGAAATAGAGGACTTGCAAGTATTCTTGATGAAAAAACCAGAGCTGAACAGAAAATTTAACTTTCAAATACAAGAATAATAGAAGCATGAGAAGGTAAACAGGAAAAAGAAATCATAAGGAACTTATTGAAGTTGAACTATTTACATTCCTACATGGGAAGGTGATAATTGCAACTCATGAGACTTTTCTCAGTATGAGGATATTTGAAGGGAATATGTGTGTGTATGTGTGTGTGTGTTTGTGTGTATGTATGTATGTATAGGAGAGTGTATGAGTGTTTAATTACATATATGAGTGTGTGTATATGTGTGTACATGTTTACTTAGATAGAGGTCATAGGATGAGTTGAATGCAACTGGAAAATAAGATATACAGGCATTGGTTATAGAAATAGATATGATGATATCTAAAAAATAAAATTAAGAGGTGAGAGAGCAAAATAATATGAGAAGGAAAAAAGGAGAGATAGAATAGATAGAATATGAAAGAGGCAAGAGAAAACTGTTACAATGAAGGGGAAGAGCAGAAAGGTGAAAGAAAATGAATCAACCCTACTCTCACTGAATTTGGCTTAAGGAGAGAATGATATACACACTCAAGTGGGTATGTTACACTACAGTAAAATAGGGGCGAAGAGGGTAAGACAGGGGATGATAGATGAGAGGGCAGATTGGAGGAAAGGGTAGTTAAAAGCACATACTTTTGAAAAGGGACAGGGTCAAAGAAAAAAATAGAATAAGTGGGTGTAATGCCAAGCAAAGGCAAATTCCAAGGTTCAGATTACCAGCACAGTAAATCCCATTTATTCAGCAAAACATTCACAGAACAGAGAAAGTCAAAATACAGTGTATATCATTCATTTTGCAGTAAGTTCTCAATTCAACTGTAAAGTACCAAGGTCCAGGGATTCCACCCCTGGATCAGTAGTCAAAGAAGCCCACTCCTGGGCAGTACCTTCATTTAGTCTCTTCTCAAATGGAGAATAGTTTCCAATCATAAACAAAGTACATTCATTCAGTCAATAACAGAGCACAAAAAAAGCCAAAAGTTTCCCACTCCTGTACCCTACTGAATTACAATACCATCCATTAACACCAAGTACTTTCTCAAAAGGGAAAGGAGAGCACAAAAGGCTATCCACCCTTAAGTTACAACAAGGTTAAGATATTATCTCAGCATTGAAAACGCAAGGAAAGGCCCTTCTTTCATCTTCACTGGAGGCAAGCCCTCAGCAATCTCTGTTCCTGGGGAGACAAGGCTCAACAAAACCATAGCCAGTGTCCTCATCAAGTCACTCTCTGCCTGTAGAACAGTCCCAAAAGCCCTGAAAACATCAGCAAGGCACTCTTAAAGTATTTCTGTAAACATACCACAAGGAAATCCTCCTTCCAGGATTCTGAACCAACAGCAAGGTTCCAGGACCTCTACAACAGCAGCACTGTCCTTCACCAGCAGGTGAATCTGGCAAAACAACATCAAAACAGACAAACAAAATACCAACATCACAGCCATGCCTCCTCAGTTCTAGACAGCTCTGGGTGGCAGTTCTCAAAAGTCCT
>JAQQSV010024176.1:0-10225 GCA_028646515.1 Pseudochirops corinnae
ATGGGTGACTGGAGATAACTTGATCTCTATTTTCTTCCTGTATCATTTATTTCTTAAGTGATTTCAGGGTCTTCCTGAATTTGGTTGGCAGTTCTGATAGCAGAAAGGTACTCATGAGGAATCTGGAAAATCAGTGTAGGAAAAAGCCTCCCTTCAGATAGGGGGTGACTCCAGGCAGTGAATTAGCAATCATTTTGAGTTGTGGCAAGGGAAAGTTAGGAGGGAAAATCTCTGAAACAAGGCAGTCAGTATTTATTAAATTCCTACTGTCAATGAGACAACGTAAGTAAGCACTTTGTAAACCTTTAATACCTATATAAATTTCAGGTCATGTGGGACAGACAGAGAAACTGCCTCTTTGCTCCCAGATGGGCATCTTTGCTTTGCTTTCTCCCTTCCCCTTCCCCAACTCGTTGCTAAGTCTTCTGACGTCTATCTCCCCAGCAGCCTCCGAGGGTGTGCCCTTCTCTACCATGCCCACCACCCTTGTCGAGGCTCTCATGAGTCCTTGCCCGCGTGGACCACTGCTATTTTTCTTTACGAACATCTTTGCTACTGGCCTCTCCCTTGTCAAATTCATCCTTCACACGCCTGTCCAGATGTTCTCCATCCACAGACCAGATATTCTCCATCCACGGACCTAATAAGACCTCTAGTGCCTGGGCACAGGGTGTGAAGTGTGTCTTGGCAAACTTGAAAGAGTCCTGGACGTTTGGGCCATTGTCAGGTGCCAAGTGCCCTTGGAAGCCTCTCCCGTTTCCCTCAGTTCAGAGCACATCTTCCTCAGCCTCTTCCAGAGCCTTTCCTCCTGGATTATTTCGCTTCCCTATTGTACTCCCTACCTAGGCAGACAGGTGGTGCAGTGAGTAAGATGTTGAATTTGGAGCCTAATCCTGCCTCGACACTTAGTAACTGCATGATCCCAGGCTAGTTACTGAACCTCTGACTGCCCCAGCTTCCTCATTTGTAAAGTGAGGATAATAATAGTGCCTACCTCAAAAGGTTGTTGTGGCGATCGAATGCTATAACATGTGGAGTACTTTGCACTTCAGCCACTATCTAAATATAAGAGGACTCTTATTACCTCAATATGCGGGGTATGCCCCTTGAACCACACAAAGACTGCCATTTTCCTCACTAGGTGTGGGGAGGAGGCCCGCCATGCCATGCCTGTATCTGGCAAACTTCCCAGGAAATCTAGGTAGTTGAGCTCAGTCCGTCCTCATCCTGGGGTCCAGCCTGACATCCAAATTTGTTCTTGTCCAGGCTGCCCTCCACTTTGTTTTGCTCCAAATCTCCCAGCTGTGTGCTGCCCCTGCATACCAGCAATGGTGATGCCAGCATAGGACACTGCCTTGGGGCTCCATTGCTTTTGGTCATCACAGTGAAAGCCCTGGTGACTGTGCATGTATATCTACTGTGGCTTGGGGAGCCTTGCCCATCAGCCTGCAGGGGAGTGGTGAAAAGGGTGGCCTGACTGGCCCCATGGTACTGTTTGGGTAGAGTTAACAGATGAGAAAGGTCAGAAAAGGGGTGCCTCATGGGAGGTGGGGCACAGTTTTTTTTTTTTTTTTTAACCTCTGGCTGTTGTTTAGTTGGCAATAATAGCTAAGGAGAACACTTTCAATGCAAATAATTGAAATAGTCTGGGCTTCTTAGCCTGGATAATAGAAGACTTGGGTAAGGGGGTGAGACCTGATAGCCATCTTCAAGTCTTGGAAGGGCTGTCCCTTGGAATAGGTTTTGGCTTTGTTCTGCTTGGTTCCAAAGGATAGAATTAGGAGAAATGGGTGGGGGGAGTCAAAAACTGGAAAATCAGCTTGTAGGTCAAGGAAAACTTCCAAATAATTATAACAATCTCCAGGCAAATTGGGCTGCCTTGAGAGGAAGTGGCTTTTCCCTTACTGGAGGTATTTTGGATGGCCACATGCTGGGTAGAAAAGATGAAGGATTCTTGTTCTATAACTTAGGTTGGATGGTCTCTGACATCCTTGTGAGGGCTCAGAGAGTCTGTAATTCTGTGCCTTTGTTCTAGAATGTTGTGTAGATACTATCCAATCAGAGATGACGAGAGAAAGATGAAAAGGGCTTCTTTTTGCCCAGGTGGGAGCCAGGGGTGGATCCCCTTCTTGCAGTAGGAGTCCAGGTTCCTACTGAAGTACACTGGGGATGCCTTGCCTCTCCTTCACAGTCTCTGTCTGGTCTTCATGAGAACCTATTGGTGGGAATTTTGACTTGTTTTTCTACTCTCTCAGTGTGGTGGCAATGGGGGGCTGGGAGGGAGGGTACTGAAATTGTAGTGACTGGGAGCCCTGGCCTGGCTCTAACCCTGCCCTAATTCTACAAGGAAGCCAGGGCTGGTGCTCTTAGGATGGGAGAGAAAAAGTGAAGGTAAAGGAAGTAGTTGGTTACATTGATACTTTAGTGGGATTAATTTGAGTCCATTTTTAGAAAATTTAACCACTTCAGAACAAAACCCTGTTTGGGATATGGATTTGAAAGAGTGGCAGAATGGAGGGATGATTGGGAAGACCTTTTAGAGACTGGTGAGTTCATGTCAAAGCAGCTGTGGGGAATAAGCAGAGCCGACACATATGCGAGGCTTTCACAAACATCCCAAATATTGGATTATTTGAGCCTCACAAAAATTTCTTTCAAGTAGATACTGTGGGGACTGGCAAACCTTTGTTATAGAGGAAGAGGAGGTCAATGACTCATCCATAGTAACACAGGAAACTCTAGACTTGGGAGTTGGCCCCAGGTCTTCCTGACTCCATATCCAGCCCCCAGTCTCTGCACACAGCCATGCCTCTCACTCAACGATGGTCTTCGGCACAGAAAAGGCTCTTGGAATTTTGACCCTGTCACGGTTTTCCTTGGCTTTGTTTAAGTAGATTTGAGCTTAACTTAATGAACATCCTGAGTGGTCTCTGGCCTCTAGTAGTTAAATGCTTATCTGAGAATTTTAGTATCTTTCCAGTAAAGTAGTTAATGAGCAACTAACAAGACCCATTTTCTACCTGCTTTGGAGCTGAAATGACGTGAGAAAAGAGTGGTTAAGTTTATCATGCAGAGACTTTACCGGATTGTACAAATTAAAGCCAAAGGCCCTTCACAAAAATTATTGGAGATGTGACAAACCTCTTTATGTCCCATTAATTTAACTCTCCTTCGGTTGCATCGTGCACTTCAATAATAAAACACAAAGTTAATTAAATCACCCAATAGAACAATTACAGTTTCATCAACAGAGACAACAACTCTGAATACTACAGTTTGGAAATGTGAAACAGCATCTGCAGCTTCCTTCGGGAAAGGACCTAATTGGGTTTGGCTCGGGCACAAACTTCTATTGAGGAATATTAATGCCAAAGCCAGCACTGTCCTGTCCATGAGCAGGAAAGCTGCCTTAAGGAGGGGCTGTTCAAAGGTCCCATTAAGGCCCTTTCCTGGAGGCTTGGGCCTTCAGGCCTAAGTAAGAGGGCAGACACAATGAGATATCAGTGGGGGTGGGGGGATGGGGAGGAAGAGTCAGACCTGGGCATCATATGAAAATGAAGACCCCCAACTTAGGATTTTCCAGTAACTGGAAGGAAGCTTAGCAGACCACTTGGCAAGATGCTACTGGGAGGCTCCAAGAAATCTGGTTAGATCCCTTGTCTGCAAGGATTTCTCCCAGGGCTACTTATCTTGGGTCTAGAACAAGGGACCCCAATCTGTTCTATTTCAATTTATAGAAGATGATTTTGAGGTCAAGGAGTGAAATGACCTGCTAAAAGTCACATGGCTTGGGCCAGGGCCAAGCCAACCATGGGAGGTGTCCCCCTTTCAGACCAGGGTGAATCCTACCAGACCCAAGATTTAGCTCATCCAAGAGCTAATTGGATCTTAGAAAATTTGAGCTCCCAATGACCCAATGAATGAGAAATGAAACTATATCAATTATTCCCAAAGCAAGACTCTTGGCCTTGGGGAACCCTCCTGGGAGGACAAAGCAAGCTAAGAACAGGGTGAAACTCCACTCTCAAGCAAGCAGTTTAGTAAGGAAAGAGAAGAGGGAAAAAGGCCAGTGGTTTAGCCTGAAAAGAATAATCATCATAGCTAACATTTCTACAGTGATTACTGTATGTCTGGCATCATGATGTTTATGACCTCATCTGATCCTCACACCAACCTTTTGGGGTAGGTGTTACTCTTATTCCCATTTTATAAATGAGGAAGCTGAAACAAACAGGGGGCAAGTGACTTGCCCAAGGCTGTGCAGTTACTGAGTATCTAAGACCAGTTGTGATCTCTGGTCTTCCTGACTCTAGACTTGGCACTCAGATGTGGAGGTCATAAGGAAACAAAAGAAAGTATCCCATTGGCAATTGGGTATCCTCGGGCCCCTAGCCTCTTATATGTTCTCTCTCTGTTAAATCATGTGTTTTAAAAATTATTTGCCTGCTCCCTTCCTTTTCTTACACCTTGTTCATAATCCAGGTGTTATGTTGAGCTTTTAGTCTTCTAAAGCACAACATTCAATTTGTTGGGTGGAAATGAAAATGAATCCATCATGAACAAAGAGTTCTCCTTCTCCTTCTTCTTGTTCTTCTCCTTCTTCCTTTCCTCCCCCTCCTCCTTTTCCTTCTCTTCTTTTTCCTTCTCTTTCCTCTCCTCCTCCTCCTCCTCCATCTTCTTCTTCTGCCCCAGTATTTGTTTTTAAATTAAAGTTCATTGCTTTGAAGATCTTTTGTAGAACTTTCCTTCATTCACATTAAGTGGATACACCTTAGTATTCTTCAAGGCCACATCTGGGAAACCTTGATGTAGACAATAGTTCTGTGAGATGTGGTCAATGACAAAATATATTTTGTCTACTTTAACAGGATATGTCTTCCTCATATAAACATGGTTCATGAGAATATGAATATAGGTTGGTAGAAAAGTTTTGGGCCAGGATCTGGAGATTTTTAGTCACTATCTGGGCCCCAGTGGGTGAGAAGTTAAGTTTCCTGGGTGCCAGAATTTCTATTAATAGGATTGACGTATGAACCCTAGACCTCCCTGGGACTGGATGAGAATTGAGAAGAAAATATAGAGATTTCTTGAGCTCTCTAGGAGGATGGATGGATGTGCAAATGTTTTGGCTTTCATAAACTTGAGGTTGAATTATATTTCTGTATTGTATCTATACTCTGGAGCCCTTCAAGGCTTTTTATAGTACACATTTATAACTTTACTGAAAAATATAAAAGAAGAACATTTCAAAGATTAAATGTTTATTTTGTTGTCAGGATCTGAAAGAGCCACTTAGATATACTTATCATTTTCATCACAATCATTCATCCATTATCTGGTCCTTATTGTCTCCACCTATCCATCTATCCTTCCATCCACTCATCCTTTTATTCTATTCACCCACTCATCCACCCACCCACCCATCCCTCCATCCCTTATCTACCCCTCTCAGCCATCCATTAATCTCTCTGTCCATCTATATACCAACAAAGATTGATTGGGCACCCTGTATTTGCAAGGCAAAGAGGAACTTGAGAAATACAGGAAATAGTCACTGCCCTCTAGGAGATCCCAATCTAGTTGGAGACATGCCATGTTCAGAAGAGAAGGTAATTAAGTAGACCCTGAACAGTAACTGCCAAGGGACTGGCAGAACAAGAAATATTGGAGGAGTACAGAGGTGGGAGAAATCTCTTCCAGATGGGGTCCCAGGAAAGGTGAGATGTGCTCTGGTACTTGAATGGCAGGCAGGCTTTAGACAGATGGGAGAGGGGATTGAAAGCAGAGAGGCAGAAAAGAGTGGCCTTTGTTGGAGCAAGGCCCATTTGCTTGAGGGGCATATTTACATAGTAGAGCAGGAAGAGATCACGTGGAAAGGTGGATCACTGTCAGAATGTGGAGGGCCTTAAAAGTCACGCCAAGGAGTTTGACTTTCAGTAGGTAATGGGGAACCAATGATGACATTTGAGCAAGCATATGAGATGGTGAGAGCTGTACCTTAGAATGTATTAATAGAGTAGCAGTTCTTAAGACCATTGGGCTAGGAGTGTGATAGGGACAGGAGTGTGCTGGACCCAGCTTGTAGAGTTGATTGTTAAATGTTCAGTGAGAACATTTTCACCTCAGAAATTTGCACATGCTACAAGTCCAAAGAAAGCCATAGGGAAAATGTAAGTAATGCAGATTAAGTCTAAAAGTGTGTCATGCATACTCCCCCCACCCCAGAGCTGGTTGCTTAATGTTTATCAGAATACCCCTGGATCAGTGGGATGGTGGTGTGGGACTGGGGAAGAATCTGGGGAAAGGGTGCTTAGTCGCATGGTTAGAACAATGAGTATTGATGTGCTCAGGACTTGAACTGTCATGATCACCATGGCCATGGAAAGGAGAAGGAAGGGACCGGAAACATGGCAAGGCAAAGCTCAGTAGGAATGGCTACCTCTGGAAGAATAGGGTCACCCACCAAGGGGTATCTCAGAGGAGAGGCTGGGTGACCTCTTGTCAGGTGGGCAAGCGAGGGCGTTTCTGCTCAGATTCACTTTGGACTCTAGGCCTCTGGAAACTCTTCCCACTCAGAGACTGGGATAGGTCATTATCAAGAACAGGAACACTGAGATGAGACCAATGGGACCTTGTGTCTCCCTTGTCTGGAAGGAGTGTAGGGCAGAAATCCCGTTAAGTCTCTCACATTGGGTGTCTCCTGGAATCCCCCTCTGGCACTTGCTGTGTGGCCAGCCCATCTTCTTGGACGCCTGTATGTATCTTTCTTTTCTCTGCCCAGGTGACCACAGGTTCTGACTTTTCTCAGTAACTAATTGTTGGCTCAAGGCCACTTTCTTAGGGTCTTTTGTCTTCTCAGGTCCTGGTCCAGCTCTTCGTCATATGGAGGCAGGAAGATTTTGCCAGGCCTCACTCACAGGCCTTTTGACAAAGCAGCTCTGATTTCTGCAATGGGGCCACTAGAATGAAAATCTTCAGGCAGTTCAGGGGTCTTGGTGAAGAACTAAAAAGCAGGAAACATTACTGTGGGAACCCCTGTATTGTCTGCCACTATCACTCCACTTTCCTTGGCAATGCTTCTGCCTAGAAGTTATTGAAACCACAGGAAGATGGAAGGATATTTAAAAACCAAAACATCTGCTTCTAACGATTCACTAAGCCTCCCTGCCTCAGTGATATCAGACACACTTTCCAGGTGAGTGATGAGCGTGGTGCCTGGCACAAAGTAGGTCCAGTGTAAACATTAACTGCTTGTGGGGGGATATTGGGAGCCCCACATGCAACGACGGTGACTTCCTAGAAGCGTCAGTGAAGCTGCAGAGAAGTTCTGAAGGACCTTTTGGACTTGGGGAGAGAGTACAGAATCCCTGCCTTTTATTCCATGCTTGTGTTTGGGACAAACGGATATCAGACCCATGACCTGATCCTGGATGTCTGGGATGTGACTTCTCACATTCCTAGGCATGGTCCTGGTAGACCACAGTGCCCCAGAGAGCCTCTGCTCTCCTTCTATTCCCTTTTATTTTCAGGATTTCTTGTAAAGGGGTTAAATATCTTTTGAAAGCCTGCCTGAGTCCAAGGCAGGTGGGACTGTGTCTTTGTCAGGGAATTTTGCTGATGTGGTCTTTTGGGGCGGCTTTTTGGAACCCTGGAGATAGCATTAAGCAGCTAATGAGGTTGATAGGTTCACTACAGCAAACGCTCTGTATACAAATGGACACCAGCTCCTCAGCAATCAGGCTGCCAGTGAGGGCGGGGACGCAGAACTATTTTTATGAGCTTGGCAAAATGAGTGATGGATAGAGGCATTGAACTGAGAGAATACATCAGGCTTCTCTTCAAAGTTTTAATTATGAAGTTTTATGATTAGAAAACTCTAAACTTAGCTCAGAAGAATGAAGATGCTGGAAATGCATACTGGAGTCCTGCCTTCTTTATGTTCAAATTGTTTGAAGAAACTACATAATTTTGGGATAATAATTAGATTTTAATGTATTATTAGTGTAATAAACCCTGGTCCAACGTTCCAGGCCTTGAGCTTATGTGGATCAGCTTAAACCTTGAGGGTGGTTCCTCCAGTCATAACTCTGCTTCATTTGCCTCATCTTGGAATTTCCTCTGGGACCCTTAGACTCATGTCTAGATCAAAGGTTCCCCTAGTCCTGTGCAAGCATCCAAGATAAGAATGCATATGAGGTACAGGGCAGCCATGTAGTAGAAAATGCAAAACAATATCAGGGACTCCTAATAGCTTTTTAAGAGGCAATATAATTCCCCTTCTCAAGCAAGACCTATTTTCTGCCAGGGATGCATACAGCTCTCCAGATTCTTAGTACCATGCTGGTTTTTGAGGTCCTGTCCTAAAGGAAACAAAATTGAGATCATTAGAGGGACACATTTGACGTTCTGTGAGTACCAGCTCATCCCTAGGGTTTTACACAGGCCTGGAGCATTATAATGTGATCTCAAGGGCTTGGACTCAGCAGAAAGGGAAGTAAATCTGAAGATGTCAGGGAGGTAACATCTTTTTTTTTTTCCCAGAGCATCACTGAGTTTATTTATATATGAAAAGGTTAGCAGAATTTTTTTTTCTTAATTATCTTGTTTATTTTTAGTTTACACCATTCATTTCCATGAGATTTTGAGTTACAAATTTTCTCCCCATCTTTCCCCTACCCACTACCCCAAAACAGCTATCCCACTGTACCCCCTCCTCCAATCTGCTCTCTCCTATGTCCTCCTCCATCACCCATCTGACTTTCCAGTAGGGCAAGATGGATCTCCCTACCCCAGTGCCTGTATATCTTGATTCCCAGTTGCATGCAATTAATAATAATAATGATGATGAAGATGATAATAATAATATATACATATATATTTTAAACATTTGATTGTAGAACTTTGAATTCTAGATTCTTTCCCTTCCTCACTTGTCACCCACCCTCAATGGACAGACAAGCAATTCAATACAGGCTGTACATGTGTAGTTATGCAGAACATCTCCACAGTTAACATATTGTGAAAGATTGATTATATTTCCCTCCTTCCTATCCTGCCCCCCCTTGTTCTATTCTCTACTTTGTCCCTGTCCATTTACAGAAGTGTGCTTCTAACAACCCTCCCCCCCTGCCCTCCCCTCCACCATCTCCCCTCTCATCCCCTTCCCCCCCACTCTCCTGTAGGGCAAGATACCCAATTTGGAGTGTATGTCATATATATATGTATGTATGTATGTATGTATATACATTTATATTCCCTTCCCCTATCCTCATACTGAGAAAAGTTTCCTAAGTTACAATTATCATTTTTCCATGTTGGCACGTAAATAGTTCAACTTTGATAAGTTCCTTATGATTTCTTTTCCATGTTTACCTTCTCATGCTTCTTGTATTTGAATGTCAAATTTTCTTTTCAGTTCTGTTTTTTTCCTCAAGAATGCTTGAAAGTCCTCCACCTCACTGAATGACCATATTTTCTCCTGAAACATTATACTCAGTTTTGCTGGGTAGGTGATTCTTGGTTTTAATCCTAGCTCCCTTGATCTCTGGAATATCATATTCCAGGCCCTTTGATCTCTTAATGTAGAAGCTTCTGGATCCTGTGTTATCTTGATTGTGTTTCTGCAGTATTCAAATTGTTTCTTCTTGGCAGCTTGTAATATTTTCTCCTTAATCTGGGAACTCTGGAACCTGGCTATGACATTCCTAGGAGTTTTCTTTTTGGGATCCTTTTCAAGAGGTGATTGGTGAATTCTTTTAAGTTCTATTTTGCCCTCTTGTTCTTAAATATCAGGGCAATTTTTCTTGAGAATTTCTTGAAGGGTGCTTTCTAGGTTCTTTTTCTGATCATGGCTTTCAGATAGTCCTATAATTTTTAAATTGTCTCTCCTGGATCTATTTTCCAGATCAGTGGTTTTTTCAAGGATATATTGCACATTGCCTTCTATTTTTTCATTTGTTTGGATCTGTTTAATAGTATCTTGATTTCTCATAAAGTCATTTGCTTCCATTTGCTCCACTCTAATTCTGAAGGAATTATTCTCTTCAGAAAGCTTTTGAGATTCTTTATCCATCTGGCAAATTTGACTTTTAGACATTCTTCTCCTCATTGGCTTTTTGGGCCTCTTCCCATTTGAGTTTATCTATTTTTTAAGGTGTTATTTTCTTCAGTCAGGTTGTTGACTCTCTTTTCATGATTTTCTTGCATCATTCTCATTTCTCTTCCC
>JAQQSV010024177.1:0-10225 GCA_028646515.1 Pseudochirops corinnae
TGGGGGAGGAGGGACACACTGGGATGGCTGTTTTGGGGTGGTGGGTAGGGGAAAGAAGGAGAGAAAATATGTAAATCAAAATCTTGTGGAAATGAATGATGCAAACTAAAATAAAATTTAAAAAAAAAAGAAAAAAGAAATTAAAGCATTAATTAGGAGCTATTTTGCTGAACTACATGCCAATAAATCTGATAATCTAAGTAAAATGGATGAATATTTACATTTTTAATTTTAATTGCCCAGACTAATGGAAGAGGAAGTAAAATACTTAAATAACCTCATTTCAAAAAAAGAAATTGAACAATCCATCAATGAACTTCCTAAGAAAAAAATCTCCAGGGCCAGATAATTTTACAAGTAAATTCTACCAAATATTTAAAGAACAATTCATTCCAATATTATATAAACTTGCCTATAAAAACAGGCAAAGGAGTTCCACTAAATTCCTTTTACAACATAAATGTGGTTCTGATATCTAAACTAGGAAGAACCAAAACAGAGAAAGAAAATTATAGATCAATTTCCCTAATAAGTGCTGACAGCAAAAAACAAATAAAACATTAACGAAGAGATTATAGCAATTTATAAACAGGATAATATACTGTGACCAGGTGGGATTTATACCAGGAATTCAGGGTTGGTTCAATATTAGGAAAACTATCAGTATAACTGACTGTATCAATAGCAAAACTAACAGAAATCATAGGACTACAGCAATAGATGGAGAAAAAGCTTCTGACAAAATACAGCACCCATTCCTTTTAAAACACAAGAGAACATAGGAATAAATGGAGTTTTCCTTAAAATGATAAGTAGTGTCTATCTAAAACTATCAGCAAGCATTCTATGTGATAGGGACAAATGCTAGAAGCTTTTCCAGTAAGATCAGGAGAGAAACAAGGATGCCCATTATCACCACTATTATTCAATACTATACTAGAAATGTTAGCTTTAGCTATGAGAAGAAAAAGAAATTGAAGGAATTAAAATAGGTGATGAGGAAACTATCACTCTTTGCAGATATGTTAGTATACTTAGAGAATCCTAGAAACTCAACTAAAAAAACTACTTCAAATAATTAACAACTTTATTAAAGTTGCAGTATATAAAATAAACCCATATAAATCATTAGCATTTCTATATCTTACCAACAAAGCCCAGCAGCAAGAAACAGAAAGAAAGATTCCATTTAAAATGACTGTAGATAATGTAAAATATTTGGGAGTCTACCTGCCAAAGCAAACCCAGAAACTGTATGAACACAATTAGAAAACTCTTTTCACACAAAGACAGATCTAAATAATTGGGAAAATATCAATTTGACAAAGGCAAGCTAATATAATAAAAATGATAATTCTATCTAAATTACTTATTTGATGCCATACCAATCAGACTACCAAAAATTATTTTATAGAAAAAAATAACAAAATTGATCTGGAAGAACTAAAGGTCAAGAACATCAAAGGAATTAATGAGAAAAGGCAAAAGAAAGGTGGCCTAGCCAATTAGATGTAAAACTATATTATAAAGAGGCAATCATTAAAACTATTTGGTGTTGGCTAAGAAAGAGAGGGATGGATCAGTGGAAAGGTTAGGTAGAGAAGGTACAATAGTAAATGACTATAGCAATCTACTGTTTGAGAAACCCAAAGACTCCAGCTTCTGGGATAAGAACTCACTATTTGACAAAAACTGCTTAGAAAACTGGAAAATGGCATGACAGAAACTATGCCTACACCAACATCTCACACCATATACCAAGATAAGGTCAAAATGGGTACATGATTTAGACCTAAAAGGTGATACCATAAGCAAATTAGGAGGGCAAGGAATAGTTTACCTGTCAGATCTGTAGTTATGGGAGGAATTTATAACCAAACAAGAAACAGAGAGCACTACTAGATGTAAAGTTGAAATTTTTATTATATTAAACTCAAAAGGTTTTGCACAAATAAAACCAATGCAACCAAGATTAGCAGGAAACCAGAAAAAGCTGGGAAACAATTTTTACAGCAAGTATCTCTGATAAAGGCCTGATTTCTCAACTACATAGAGAATTGAATCGTATTTGTTAGAATACTGCAGTGTTAATGAAATAGGAAGATATTCCCCACCCATTAATCGGCCTATGTAAGTTGGAACCTGAGTCACATGGATCCTGAGTGACATAAAGCTCAGTGTGGGAGGAGCTTGCCCAAGGAGGGGAGAGAGCAGAGAGCAGAGGGTGAGAGCAAGGCAAAGCAGAGAGAAAGAAGCAAGCTGTGGTGGGCAGCAGGAGGAATTTGTCCAGGGGAGCTTGTTTTTGGTGGGAAGGCCTAACAGAAAGAAGGCTTGGGATATCAGGCACTCTCTGGATTAGTAATGATGACCTTGTTAAATCTTACCTCCTGGTATCCTAATGATTTTCCAAATGAATGTTTTGGTTTTGCCTTTGAGGAAGAGTTTATTATATTTTTTAATCTACCCTGGAAATACACATGCATATTCATAGCAGCTTCTATGAGCATTGCATTGGTGTTACAAATACAAGTCATTCCCCCACTGATAAATGGTCAAGGGATATGAACAGGCAGTTTTCAGATGAAGAAATAAAAGTTTTCTCTAGTCATATGAAAACATGCTCTAATCGTTACTAATTAGAGAAATGAAAATTAAACCAACTCTGAGGTACCACATGATGCCTATCAGATTGGCTAACATGACAGAAAACTAAAATGATCAATGTTGGAGAAGATGTGGGAAAATTGGAACACTAATGCACTATTAGTGGAGTTATGGAACTGATTCAACCATTCTGGAGAGCAATTTGGAATTTTGCCCAAAGGGCTATCAAATTGTGCATATCCTTTGATCCAGCAATACCACTACGAGGTCTGTATTCCAGAGAAATCATAAAAAAGTGGGAAAGGACCTACATGTACAAAAATACAGCAGCTCTTTTTGTGGTAACAAAGAATTCGAATTGAGGGGAACCCAATCAAGTGGGGAATGGCTAAACAAATTGCAGCATATAAATATAATGGTGCTATAAGATATGAGCAAGAGGATTTCAGAAAAACATGGAAAGACTTAAATGTCCTGATACAAAATGAAATAAGTAGAACCAGAATATTGTACACAGCAACATAGTACAATAATCAATGATGACAGACTTAGCTCTTCTCAGAGTACAATGATCCAAGACAATTCCAAAAGACTCATGATGGAAAATGCTATCTACATCCAGAGAAAGAACTATGGAGGAGTCTGAATGCAGATTGAAGTACGTTATTTTCACTTTTTTTCTTTCTTATGGTTTTCACCTTTTGTTCTGATTCTTCTTTCTCAACATGACTAACGTGGAAATATATTTAGCACAATGACACATGTATAATCTACTTCAGATTGCTTGCTGTCTTGGAGAGGGAGAAGAGGCAGAAAAGAGGGAGAAAAATTTGGAATTCAAAATCCTATGTTTTATTTGTTTAGTTATCAAACATCTATTTTCTCACCTTACCATCCCAGCCCATTGGAAGTAGAAAAAAGAGAACCAAATTATTTGTAACAAGGATATATAGTCAAACAAAATAAATTCCCTCATTGGTCACATTCAAAAACTACTTTTCATTCTGTACCCTGAATTCATCTCCTCCCCTTCTGGAGATGAAAGAGTATGATTCATCACTGATCCCCTGGAATCATGAATAGATATTTCATTGATGAGAGTCCTTAAGTCTTTCAAACTATTGTTTTCTAATGTTTTTAAACAAGTTTTTCTCTTGGTTCTGATAATTTCATTTTTCACTAGTGTATAAAAGTCTTCCAAATTATTTTTATAATATTGATTGCATACTATAAAATTTGGTTCCACTTACTTGATTCTCCATCAGTTCACATAAGTCTTTCCATGTCTCTTTAAATTCATCTATTTCCCCACAATAATATTTTCCCACAGTCCCTCTAATATGGCAATCTGATACACATGAGGTAGAAAATCAGAATTACTTTAATTTGTATTTCTCTAAGTAGTTGTGATATGGAACAGTTTTTCATATGATTATAGATATCACAGGTTTCTTCTCTTGGAAATTGCTAGTTCATATGCTCATTCCATTCATCAATTTACTCTGATAAATTTGAATCACTTCCTTATATATTAGAAATGACACCTTTGTCAGAAAGACTTGCTGCAAAGCTTTCCCCCACCCCCCACAAATTTCCCTTTTAATCTTGGGTTTATTAGATTTGTTTGTGCAGACATTTATATTTTATGTAATCAAAATTATCTGTTTTTCCTTCTGTAATCTTCTCTGTCATTTTTTGTCATGAAGTTTTCCTCTATTCATAAATCTAATGGGTAATTTTTTCTTGTTTTTCTAATTTGTTTATCATGTGACTTTATAAATAGGTCACATATCCATGTGAAATTTATCTTGCCAGAAGCTGTGAGGTGCTGGTCTAAATCTTATCTCTTCCATACTGTTGTCCAATTTTCCCAGCAGTTTCTATCAAAAAGCGAGCCTTTAAAACTAGGTGACTAGATTCATTTGCTTCTGTATAATGTGTATCTAATCCATTCTATTAATCTATTCATTTTTTAGCTAATATCAAAATTGGAGAATTTCTGATTTGCAGTCTAGTTTAAGATCTAGGAATGCTAGACCCTTTCATTCCCACTTTTTTCATTCTTGCCTTTGGTATTTTTATATTTATATGGGAATTTTGTTATTATTTTTTAAGGTTCCATAAAGCAATACTTTGGCAGCCTGATTAGTATGGGATTGAATAAGTAAATTAAGTTGAGTGCCATCATTTTTACAACATTGACTCATTCTGCCAATGAGCAAAAATATTTTTCTTTTTTTTTAAGTATATTTTATTTTATTTATTTTAGTTTACATCATTCATTTCCATGAGATTTTGAGTTACAAATTTGCTCCCCATCTTTCCCCTACCCCCACCTTAAAACAGCCATCCCCTTGTATGATCCCTCCCCCAATCTAATCTCTCCTATGTCCTCCCTGAGCAATAATATTTTTCCAGTATTGAGATTTGTCTTTATTTCTGTAAACAATGGTCTACAGCTGTAGTTATCTAGTTCTTATGTATATTATGGTAAGTCCACTCTCAATTATTTTATACATTCTGTAGTTATTTAAATGGAATTTTTCTATCTCATGCTGGATTTCACTGGACATACATACACACATTGGATATACATACATATGTACATCCACATATTTGTATATACATGCATATGTGTACATATATATGTTGATGATTTATATGGATTTCTTTCATATCTTGTAATTTTGATGAAATTATCATTTTTTGCATATTTGTTTTTTCTAACCTATGCTTACTCCCTCAACTTTGTTTTAATCATCTTCTTGCTATAGCTAGCATTACTTGTGCTATATGGAAGATAAATGATGACAAAGGGCATCATTGTTATCACCTCTAATTTTCCGGGAGAGAATTCTACGCGCACATGCACACACGCACACGCACACGCACACACATGCACACACACACACACCAATTTTCAGGCAAGGTTCTATAAATAGTTTTCTTATATTTTGAAGATATAAAAGAATAAATAAAAGGGAGAGGTGGGGAAAGGACACACTAGGAAAAAGGGGGAGGAAGGATAGGGGAACTTAACACATATAATCAAGGTACACAAAGAACAATACATTCAAATAGGTGTAAGAGGAGAGGATGTCATTAATTCCACTTTCATCTAAACTGGTCAAGAGAGGGCAGAACACTAAAAACAGAGTTTGGTGTAGAATGCATTCAATTCAACAGAGATATAGATAGGAAAAGGAAGAGGAGAAAGGAGAGTATAAGAGGGAGATTAAATTCAGGAAGGGATTAATTATTAACAAATCATTAGCAAAATAAACCATAAGCTAAGAAAGGAAGGATCAAAGAGAAAATTAAAATGAAAGGAAGAAAGGGCAAGAAACCCTTATAATAATAATAATATAATATAATAAATGGGGACTAAAGAGTATAGACAAGAAAAATATAAGAGCATCTAATGGAAAGAAATATACAATTAACCATTCATAACTGTAAATGTGAATGGGGTGAACTTACCTATAAAAAAGCAGAAGAGAACAGAATTAATGTATTTTGGAAAGGAAAAAACCAACAATACAGTGTTTACAAGAAACACAAGGACTCACAGAGTTAAAATACAGGGTTGGAGCAAAACCTAAGAAAAACGCTAAAAAAGCAGATAGAAGAATTATTACTTCAGATAAGGCAAGGGCAAAAATGTTATTTAATTAAAAGAGAAACTACTTTGAAAAAAGGTAATATTTTATCATGGTGGTTGTTGTTCAGCTGTTTCAGTCATCTCCAACTCTTCATGACCCCATCTGGGATTTTCTTGGCAATGATACTGGAGTGGCTTGCATTACTTGTGCTATGTGCTATGTGCCATTTCTTAACACTGGACACTTCCATCTCTATTTGTATCCCCAGCATAGAGCAAACACAAATACTTTGTCATTTATTCCAGTTACCAAGAAACACTAAAGAAATAAATGAATACTTCTTCAAAACACTCTTTACATGAAAAAGACTTAAATTATTAGATGTTAATTGCCAATGGTTGATTGATGTCAATATAACAAAATAACAATACTATCTAAATTAATTTACAGCTTTTGTGCCAGCCAAAGTAACAAACTTAATAATTATCTAGGAGAACAAAAGGTCAAAAATCTCAAAATATATCATTCCACATCTATCAGATTGACTACTATGACAGAAAATGAAAAATAACAAATTCGTAGCATTATATATGTATGTACACATAAGTACATATATATACATATATATGTGGATCTACATGTGGATGGATGGATATGTGTATATCCATTCAAATACAAGACTCAAGAGAGCACAAAAAGGTAAACAGGAAAGGGAAATCATAAGGGATTCAATATGGTTAAACTGTTTACATTCCTGTATGGGATAATGATAATTGTATCTCCTGAAAACTTTAGAAGATACTTGTATCTTCCAAAACCTTAGTTCTCGTTATTAGGGCAGTTGGTAGGAGTACACATAGACAGAGGACATAGGTGTGACTTGAATATGATGGCATGAGTTATCTAAAAAAAATAAAATTAAGGTATGAAAAAGATGAATGCATTGGGAGAAGGGGAAATGGGTAGGTAGAATGGGATAAATTATTTCACATAGAAAAGGTGGGAAAGAGCATTTACAGTAGAGGGGAAGATGAAGGAGTTAAGGGGAAGCACTTGAACTTTCTTTTCACTGGAAATGGTTCAAAGAGGGAATAACATTCACACTCAGTTTGGTGTGGAAATCTATAGGAAAAAAAGGAAGGAAAGGGTATAAGGGGGAAGGGGAGCTGCCAGAAGAGAGGGCAGATTGAATTGGTAAAAGTCAGAAACAAAACACTTTTGAAAATAGATGGAGTGAAAGAAGAGCCTAGGATAAATAGGGGTGGGGGAGAGAATAGGATGGCAGAAAATAGTATCATAACTGTAGGGGGAAATTTATAGCAAGTCTCTGATAAAGACCTCATTTTTCAAATATATAGACAACTGAGTCAAATTTATAAAAAAAGCCATTCCTCAACTGAAAAAAAGGTCAAAAGATATGAACAAGTAGTTTTCAGATGAAGTAATCAAAGCTAGCTATAGTCATATAAAATAAATGTTCTAAATCACTACTGATTAGAGAAATGCAAAATAAAACAACTCTGAACTACCATCCTATACCTATCAGATTGACCAATATGACAGAAAAGAAAAATGATAAATGTTGGAGGGGATTTGGAAAAATCGAGACATTAATGCACTGTAGGTGAAGTTTTATACAGATGCAACCACTTCATAGGGCAATCTGAAACTATGGCCAAAGGGAAAACCATACATACCTTTTTGGGGGGGGAGGTGTAGGTATGAGGCAATTGAGGTTAAGTGACTTGCCTAAGGTCACACAGCCAGTAAATGTCAAGCGTCTGAAACATCTGTCAAGTGTCACATTTGAACTCAGGTCCTCCTGACTCCAGGGCCAGTGTTCTATTCACTGCACCACCTAGCTGTCCCCATGCATACCCTTTGACTAAGGCAGCAATATCACTCCTAGGTCTGTATCTCAAAGAGATTTTTTAAAAAAAGGAAAAGGACCTATATGTACAAAAATATTTATAGCAGCAGCTCTTTTAGTGGTGGCAAAGAATTGGAAATTGAGGGGATATCCATCAACTAGGGATTGATTAAACAAGTCATTGTTTATGATTGTGATGGAATATTATCATGCTATAAGAAAGGACAAGCAGGATGCTTTTAGAAAAAATTGTAAATACATGATCTGATGCAAAGTGAAATGAACAGAACCAAAAGAACACTGAATATAGTGACAGCAACATAATGATCAACTGTGAATTACTTGGCTATTTTTAGCAACACAGTGATCCAAGACAATTCTGAAGGACTTATGATGAAAAATGCTATTCATCTCCAGAGAAAGAACTGATGTAGTCTGAAAGCAGATCAAACCATATTTTTATAATTTATTTTTCAGGGGGCGGGGGAGGGGGGAACCTGTGTTTTCCTTCACAACCTAACATAGAAATATGTTTGCATGACTGCACATGCACAATCCATATCAAATTGCTTTCCTTCTCAAAGAGGGGGGATGAAAGGAGAGAATTTGTAATTTTTTTAAAAAATTTAAAATAAATGCTAAAAAAAACCATTTTCACAGGTAATTGGAAAAAATAAAATATTAAATTATGAAAACAAGATAGGGTGGCTAGGTTTTGCAGTGAATAGGGAGGGCACTGGCCCTGGAGTCAGGAGGACCTGAGTTCAAATCCGGCCTCAGTCACTTAACACTTACTAGCCATGTGACCTTGGGCAAGTCACTTAAACCGAATTACCCTGCCCTCCCCCCTCCAAAAAAAGCAAAGACCCAAACAAACAAGAAAACAAAACAAGAAAGAGGGAAAGCAAATGATTCCAAAATACCAGCAAGCAAAGCCTCAAAGAAAAATATAGCAAGGACATAAGGAAAACTAGAATTTCTTGAAGAAATGAAACAGTAGTTTGGGGAGGTTTTTAAGAGTTTAAAATATTTTTTAAAAATTAAATCAAAACACTACAAGAATGAACTAGAAAAGAAATGAGAACTTGGAACACTTGGTAAGAAAACAGATTAGTACAAGATGTACAAAACTAAGAGATTTATTGAAAAATAGAACAATCCAAACAATTTGATCTGAAGTAGAGTTGAAATGGAAAAAAAGAAAGAGTAAGAACATCTGATCTTGGTCTCTAAGGTAGTGAGAAGACGCAAATAAGAACAAAAGCAGATTGCATTAAGCACAAAGCACTGATGCCAAGTACACGTCTCTCTCTCTATCCCTCTTTCCTTTCTAAAGAAGGGAAAGGGAGCAAAGAGAGGAAAAAGTATAAGAGGACAGAGAGAATACACAAACACTGACCATAAGTGTAAATGAGACTAACTCACCCAATAAATACAGAACATGCAAATAGGGGCGGAGCCAAGATGGTGGCATAGCAGCAGCAACATATCACAGCTCCCACATAGCCACCCCAAAATACCCATAAAATAGGACTCTAAACCAATCCTAGAACTCTAAAACGCACACACAGATACTTCCCACTAAAGTCAGCTCGGCTACAAGGAACCATATCAGCACTGTGAACGGAAACCAGCCTGGCCTGAAGCCACGGCTGTGCCCCGGGGGCGGGGCACAGCTGGACGGGAGCCTCTCAGGTGAGCGGATTAGTGGCAGCTGCGAGTGGGGATTGCAAAAGGGGGAGATAGGCAGTCCGGCTGAAAGGCCTCCAGAGTGGAAAAGCGAAAGGCAGAGGTTTTGCACCCGCCTCCGTGTTGCAGCTTCCTGCCCGCGGCCTACAGACGGCAGGGGGACTGAGCGATTGTTCTCAGGCCAAGAGCTCTCGTGTTGAGCGGCCTGGATCTGGATCGCGGTCTTGGGCCTCGGTTCTGGAGTCTTCACTATCCTGTCAGCCTGAAGTAAATAGGAAGAGTTCCCAGCCTCTTCCTGAGAACTACGGCAGGCGGAAGGACCCCAGCGATTTGGGACAGAGCTTTCCCTTCTGCAAGCAGAGCCCCACAGAGATTTTTTAAAAAATCACGGACTGAACGACCATGAGTAAGAATAAGCATAAGAAGCAAAGTAAGAACAGCACCCAAACCCTAGATTCCT
>JAQQSV010024178.1:0-10224 GCA_028646515.1 Pseudochirops corinnae
TTGGCTAAGAAGGATATGTCAGTAATACATTGGAGAAGTTGTAATCCAGAGTAGTTTGATTTCCCATGGGTGAATGCGGAATTAATCCCAATTCATAAATCCCTATTGAGAGTGGACCATGCAATTTAGAAATTTATCTGAGGCTAAACTTTCACCCCGAGCAGGAAAGCTCATTACTTTGCTTTTTAATTTTTTTCTCTGACTCTTATATTTTTACTTTCTTATTACAAATTACTTTTTCTGTGGGGATAGGTCGATAATAAATAACAACAACAATGACAAAACATCTGGCATTATATAACACCTCAATTTGCCAGGTATTGCACTAAGTGCTTTAAAATATTATAGTATTTGGTTCTCACAAAAACCAGGGGGCACGGGTACTATTATTATCCTTACTTTACATTTGAGGAAAAGGAGACAAAAAGATTAAGTGAGTTGCTTAAAGTCATACAGTTAGTAAATATAGGAGTGTGGATTTGAATTAAGGTTTTTCTGACTCCAGCCCTAGCAGTCTATGAACTGTGGCACACCAATTACTTTATAAAGCCAAAGGAGGGTATAAGCTATAGGAAATTTGTAAAAAAAATAAAAAAATGTTATTTAATTTATATAACTATACATTTGGAGATCCTGGTCAATATTCAGTCAATAAGATTTTATTAAATACTTTTCTAGCTACTTGGTTAAATTATGGGGATAAAAAGAAAGAAAGGCAACAAAACAGCCTCTCTCTTCTCAAGAAGCTTAGATTCTATAGGGAAGACAAAAAATAAATATGTGTAAATAAGATAAATATGTGCAAAAAAGATAAATATTTGCAAATACCAGATGATTTGAAAATAATTATCAGAGGGAAGTCAAATGTTTTCCTGTCAATGAGAGAGAAAATTAAAGGCATGGAGTATTATAAATAAAAATGAACTGTCAGAGGATGGATTGTTTATTTCAAGGACTGATAAGAAGAGCAGTGTCCCTGGATCATAGAGGGTGTGTTGGAATATAAGGAATGAAAAAAGAAAGAAAACAAACAGCTGTAAAGGCATAAATGGAGAAGAATGATCAAGGACTTTGTAAGCCAGGGAGAAATATATATATATACATATGTATATATATATTTAGATATTAGCCTGGAGACAATAGGGAGTCACTGGAGTTAATTTAATAGAGATGTGATGTCATCTGACTTGTTCTTTAGAAAGATCACATTGGCAATTAAATAGAAGACAACTAATGTGGGAGAGATTTAATGCAGTGATAACAAGCATATGGCTATCATAATAGGCCAAGAATAAAGTAACAATAGCTGCTATTAGCATGGTCAGAAAAGATAACAGAGCTTATACAATATATGTGGTGAAGATAGAAGTGATAGCCCTTGGCAACTGATTGGATATGGGAGAAGTGAGAGAAAGAGAGGAGTTGAGGATTACCTGTATTTTCTGTTCCCAGGTGACTGGAATGATGCTGTTACCCTTCGAACTAATAAAGAAGATAAGAAGAAGTGAGGATTTTGAGGAATAGATAATTAAGTTTTGGATATGTTGAGTTTATGATGACTATAGAACATCTGATTTGAGATGGCCATGAGAGATGTGAAATGAAATGTCAGAAAGATACTAGATCTGGACAAACAAATCTGTGAATCATATGCATAAAAAAAAAATAGATGAAACCACTTGGAATAA
Source organism: Pseudochirops corinnae (assembly GCA_028646515.1). Lineage (NCBI taxonomy): Eukaryota > Metazoa > Chordata > Mammalia > Diprotodontia > Pseudocheiridae > Pseudochirops > Pseudochirops corinnae. Next base: position 1,689 of record JAQQSV010024178.1, read on the forward strand.
GTCTACTGACAAGAGAACTTCTCTAGAGGGAAAAGGAAAATGGGTCCAGATCAGAACTTTGGGTGATACCTATGCTTAATGGTCATGACTTGGATAAACACTCCTCAAAAAATATTGAGAATCAAAGATCAGAGATAAAGAGGGAGAACAAGGAGAGAGAACAGCAGCATGGAAACTTAGAGAGGAGAGAAGAGAGATCAAGTGGAAGAGAGCAATATTGTCAAAGACTGCACACAAGCCAAGAATGAGAATTGAGAAAAGGTCATTAGGTTTGTAAAAAAATAAGTCATTAAGTTTTAAAAGAGGTGTTATTGTTGACTAATGAATTTGGATTCCAAAAGTCAGAAAATTAAGAAGGGACTGAGAGAAGAGGAAATAGAAGTCTTGTAGATAACTTTCTCTCAGAGTTTGGCCAGAAGCAAGATGGCTTACAATAGTGGACTGATAATATATTAATGCTTTTTTTCTTTTCTCTTTTTTTTTTTATAAGACTTGATCAGTTTGTAGGCAATGAATTAAGAATCAAGTATTTGTAGGAAATATAGAAAGTACATAGTACACAGTAAACAACTGAAGATGAATGAGAGAGTGAGGATACATGGAATAACATGCCAGAGATTGCAGCTTAGTGAACAAACTGGAAAATAAGAATTGGTCAAAGAAATTTGCCATTTAGGGCTTATATGGTAAGATATTGTAATGGTAATTAATTTAGATTTGAAGAGCCCTTTTCTATTATGTCAAGTAAGCAGGTACTTAAGAAACAGGAGGTGTGAGCTCTGTCTCCTGTTGCTGAAATAACAGGAAAGGGTTGGCTGAGACAGGAAGTCAATTTGTGTGTGTGTGTGTGTGTGTGTGTGTTTGTGTTGTGTGTGTGTGTGTGTAAGAAGAGCCCCAGAGAGCTGACAGTGAGAATCAAGAATTTTTACTCCTGTTGGAGGAAGCAGAATTGTCCTAGCATCTGGGAGCTGGGCTGCTACAGGACTGATAACTGAGTTGGAGTTTTCTGAGACCAGAATCTGGTGAAGGCTGAAGTTTGTTGCCCAAAAGGCCTCCTGGAAGGTTGCGATTTGTTTTGGGTCCTAAGGCCAGCTAAATTGTTGTAGGATTGAAGAAGCATGACTGGGATAAGAATGTGTATGGCTTGGTTGATACTTGAATTCCTGAGAATAGAAGTTGTGAAGGTTTTGAGATGTACTGGACCCTGTGAACTTCAGTGTGTAACAAGAACTACCCTAGAGATTGGATGATGAACGTGGGAGCTGTCTATTTCTGAATCCTGGTGACTATTTGATGGATTCAGGCAGGAGCTTTGAGCATGGAAAGGGATCTAGGGAATCTGAGAGACCACCCCAAGTCAAGAGGAAGAAAAGGCCTCTCCTTGAATATTGAATGTGGTAATGAAATCGAAGTTTACTAAGATACCACAGGGTGGAGGGTTTGTGTAGTTTTCTAATGATTTTATTTAGTGATTAATAATACTTAGTAACTGATTGCTAGATAAGTGACCAATTAAGTTAAATTATGATTGCCCTATGAGTGGAAGACTGACTTGTATGGTGAAATGATTGAATGATTTAAGAAGGGTTTCCCCCTTAGGAACACCAGATGATTGTTCTTTTGTTCTTTATTCTAAATATTGTGACCACTCTGGTGAAAACTTTGTGGCCATTCTAAAGTTAAACATTCTAATGTAAACACTCTATTGTGATTTTCTGTGATAAGATGTAATGTTGTGAAAATTATGTTGTGATTTTTTGTGAACATTTGCTTTAATTTGTTATGGAATAAATGGAGTGTTCACTATACTTTGTAATCATAACCGTATAAGCTGCTCACAGTAGCATTCTTTTGGGAAGCTGTTTTTGCACGGCATTACAGACGTGATAATTGATTAAAAGTATTTGAAAGGCTACCACAAAAAAAAAATTACATTTGATCTCTTTGGCTTCCTTGATTCTTCCTCATACGTTAGAGTAGGGGCAATGGGTACACCTTTCAGAGAAACTCAAAAATGTAAGGAAAAGATTCCTAACAATGACAGTCTCAAAGTAATGAGAGTCATCTTCAGAGATAGTGATTTTCCCCCTCTCTATGGAAGCTTTCAGAGAGAATTTGTAGGATTGCTCATTGGGTATATTCCACATCTTTACTTCAGTGGTTCTGAGATCATTTGGGGACATATTGAGGAAAATGCCTAGAAATTTCAGTAATAACAACTTTTCCCAGTGCAAAATTATTTGTCTTTACCACCAATGTTCTCTGCCTGATGCTATAACATTTAGAATTATAAATCATGATGAAACTGGAAGAATTAAAATTGCAATAACCCAGAGGGCAGTGGGAAGACATATTTTGAGAATAAATAGGCTCTATAATGTGTTCAGAAATTATTTGCATAGTTTATGTGTTATACTATAGATATGACTAAGCATATGTACCCCTAGAACAGGAATTGGGTCATTTCTATGTCTAGAAAAAGAGGCGTAAAATGGACAACCAGAGAACTACATTTGTACCCTGAGATATTAAAGAGAAAAATCTAGAGGGTGCTAGTGTGGTGGATAGATTCCTTTCTGCAAAGAAGAAAAAAAAAAGGAAAATATAGACAAGAATGCAATAAAAGAAAAAGTTTATTGATATCAAGGGAGTATATATTTTCAATCTGGGAAAAAAAGCCATATATCCTCTAATTTACAAAAGTATCTAAATAATGCACAGAACACATTGAACAAAATGAAGCTTAAATACACTTATCAGGGAGTTGGGAAATAGCAAAGGCAACTGATACTCAAAACAAATGTTATCACAAAAAATATATCCCTGTTAAACAAATGCTATCTTTACCAATAGAGGAACAATAAAAATACTGGTCAGTCTAATTATGAAGAAAAGTAACACAATTAGAAATGTTAAATCTTAAAAGTAAGAACGCAAGGGGATTTATTTAAAAAATTACTTGATATTCAGAAAAATATTATAAAATAAGAAGTAATATCAAAATACCAAGTATTAGAATATTGTTAAGCCCTTTGTGAAGTTTTGTACCAGTAATAGTTACAAGGCTACATGAGTATAAGATTACATTCTCCTTGTCAATGGTTAGGAGGTGGGGAGCATGGGAAAGGGTGTGTGTGTGTGTGTGTGTGTGTGTGTGTGTGTGTTTGTGTGTGTGTGTGTGTGTGTGTAACATACAGGGAAAACAATCATGAAATTATGACTTCAATTGTATTGACAAATTATCACTTGCAAAAATTATTGATAGAAAATTGGGCTTATCAAGTGCAGAGGTTTTTCTCCTCTCCTCATAGCTGCAGAGTAATAAATTTTTGTAAAAATTTTTTCAAGTGTTATAACTTTTGCAACAGTAACCTCCATTTCTATGTTTTTCCTCCTTAAAAACTTTTTAGAAAGTGAAAGCTTTTAATTGGCCAGTCAGAGCAAGTTGACCTCTGGAATAACCCAGTGACATCATTTGCCTTTCTCCACCCCCCTCATACTGGGGAGTTCAAAGCCTTCACCATTTAAATGTTTTCTTGTCAGATCTTAGCAATATCTTAATTTATCTTAGTGCCAAATACTATAATAAATTCTGACTTAAATTTAGCATCAAGTTAGGAGTGACATTATTCACTTTTTTACATTTCCTAAAATAACCAGAATGAGTTCAATTGACTTTCAGTAGTGTTCCAATACATAATTTTTTTTTCCCTAATAGGTGAGGCAGGAAACAGTTAAATGTTCACCTGTTTGCCTCTTTGATATAAGGAGAAAAAAAAAGTAGGTGAGGCAGGAGATGGTTAAATGCTTGAACATTTGCCTCTGATCTGAGGGTAAAAATTCCCTTATCTTATCTCTTTTTAGACATTCCAGTTGGCCAGAGTTGAATGAAGAGGAATAGATTTTCAAACTCTTAAAAATCTTAAAACTTCTGTTCCCAATTTGCATGTAAATAATTTATACCTATCTTAAACTTCCTACCCAGTTCCTCTCTTTGCTACATACTTAAATTTCTTTCTAATTCTGACCTGACACTTTTCCTACACTCTTCAACTTGCCATTACCATCCTTTAACCTAAAAATAATAAAATATTTTGTTATCTTATGAGAAAGCAAGGAGAGGGATATGAAAGAGACGACAACATTTCAAGGAAAGTCCAGCAGTCCAGATGCATTTTGAATCTTATAGAGTGACAAATTATGCACACTCATTCTCACAAAGATACATAAACAAAGCAGGTAGATACATTAAATGACAGGAAGAGTGCACTCTTAGAAATTGGTAAAGATCTGCAAAAATCAGACATTTATTTTGTCCTACAGAATGTTAATGGAGACCTGATAAAACTTATTTAAAATTTTCTTTTTATCTGTTTCTATTAGAGACAGCTACATGGTACTGAATTGTTCAGGGCATCTTTGACATTTTCCTTTTTAATGTAAAACATATCTTTAAAATATTCCATAGGAAAAAAAAAGGCAGAAAGGGAAATACTGGAGTCCCTCTTCCATTATACTCTCCCTTATCTGTCTTCCTGCTGTTTCCCATTTTACCAAATCTTCTGTTCTGTTTGGTGGAAACAAGGGGCAACATGTTTCTGCACATTCCAAGAATTTTTGTAGTTGACTGCTATTGATAAATGAACCTCTTTCTCTTACTAATTTCTTAAAGAGTCTAAAATCATATTCTCATTCTCTACTTTCATCTTCTTCCTGTCTCATTTTCTCCTGAAAGCTTATTTCCAAGAATGGACTTATCTGCTTATTTGTTACTATGCTTTGTACTGATTCCACTGAGCCTGGTGATCATCCCTACACTAACACTGCAAGGACACTGTCTCTTCCCTTTTTCTTTGCATGGCAGCCAGCATAACTCTATTGGGAGATTGTTTATAATCCTTTCATCCCCTTTACATTATTGAACACTGTGGCGGTCGCTAAGGTACCTCTACACTAATAGCCGAGGGTTTTCTGTTTCTCCAGAGTCTCAAGGGGCCCACTCTCTTCATATCTTCTTTCAAGTACCTGTTCCAGGCTCCACTTGATGCCTGAACCTTACAGCACCAATGGAAATGGGAGAGATCAGAACAAATGAAGAATCACAGAGGAGTTGGAGATTACATTCGTATATTTATTGCATGCTAAGGAAATTTCAAATAAACATCTGAGGGTTAGGGTTAATACACTGTAGATGAAGTACTTACATCATACTTTCTCATGGGAAACTTCATATCCTTTGCTACATGAGGTATATAACTTGAAATTTTGCTGGAATCTACTCCCATGGAACACTTCCTTGCCTTCTAATCTCATGCGTTACTACTTTAGCTCTATTGCTCAAGTGGCCAGGGCTTCAAGGATGGCCAGAAGGTTCCAAGCCTCCCTTGCATGGAGGAAGAGTAATGGGACGAGGTGAGTAAACCTCCTGAGATTCTGGGCCCAGGTGGAGGGAAACAGGCTCAAGGGGGCCATTGGCCTGGACTCATGCCCATGGCAGACCCCTCAGAGCTAACCCTCAACATTGACCCCTACATTTATCTATCTACCTATCTATCTATCTTTATATCTATCTATCTATCTATCTATCTATCTATCTGAGTGTGTGTATTAGATAGAAGGCACAGGATGAATTGAATATGAAAGTAAGACATCTAAAAAATAAAATTCAATTTTGAGAGCATTGTCCTTGGAGAAAGGCAAAGGGAGAGGTAGAATGTAGTAAATCATCTCATATGAAAAAGGCAAGAAAGAGCTTTTACAAGGGAGGGGAAGAAGGTAAAAGGTGAGAAGGAATGTGTGAGACATCCTGTCATTAGATTTGGCTTAATGAGGGAATAATATGCATATTCAACTGCATATGTAAATCTGTCTTGCCCTACAGGAAAGTAGGGGCAGTGGAGAGGGGATGAGCAAGGAGAATTACAGAAGAGATGGCAGATTGGGGGAAGAGATAATCAGAAGCAACTACCTTTTTAGGAAGGACAAGTCAAAAGAGAGAATAGAATAAATGAAGGGTGTAATGGAAAGGGAATTTGAAGATCTTCCTTGCCCCTTAATGGGCCACTCACTTGGAGTCTGGCAAGAGAAGTTTCCTTAGGGGTGGCTTGTTTTTCAGGAATACACACCTTTTGTTACATTGTAATTAGTCAGTGGATCACAGATGTTTTGATGTTTTCTCACCTTAGAGAAGGCTATACATATAGACTGACATAAGGTTTTTATTTGAGACTCACTTATAGGGACAGTTGTATGATTTGGCTAGATGAGATGCTGTGGAGCTGTTGAAGCCTCTGGCTTTGAAAGCCCCGATGTTGTTGCTTCTCTCTCTGGGAATTAGCTGTATGTATATGAAGGGTCAGATAGCTAGAAACCCTGTCTCTTGGTCTGTTGAATTGTGTTATTTTCTCTGTTTCTTTTTGTCTGCTTGTAGCTTCTTTTTGTATTTTCTCTGAAATTGAGGGTGTTGACATTTTATCTTGAAATAGGTAAATGATACAAATTTGACTAAAATAAGGTTGTTAACCCCTTTTGAGTTGCCTTCTTTTAGAAAGGAAGATCAATGAACCTGTGCTAGCAGCCCTCCCGGGTAAGCTAGAGTCCTTACTGCCACAAAATGGCATATTTAGGGGGGTGGAGACAAGATGGCAGTGTAGAAGCAAGAACACTCCGCAGCTCCCACATAATCAATTCAAATACCCATAAAATATGACTCTAAACAAATTTTAGGGCTACATAAATCACAAAATTACAAAAAAACACATCTCCCACTGAAGGTAGCTTGGCAGGTGGACCAGGAAGGGCACATCACAGAGTGCTGGGAGGTGAAACCAGCCCGGTCTGAAACTGCAGCTTGGCCCTGGAGACACCAGGAAAAGCCACAACTGAACCCTTCAGGACAGTGGCAACTGTGGTGATTTCCAGAATTATCAAGACATAAGAAATAAGGACTAAGTGAAAGGTAGTGAAATTCAGCTAAATTTAGCAGAGCGTATCTAGCCAAAATGCCTAAAGCACAGGGAAACAGCAAAAGCGGTGGCCAACCAGCCACTTCCACTTGGCTGCTTAAGAAGCTCCCAGACTGCACATTGCAGGAGGGCCAAACTATCATTCAGAGATTAAGTGTTTGTGCCTAAAGTTGCCTGGATCTCAAACGTGGTAGTGGGTGTTGGTCCTGGGGTGCATTTTCAGTGAGCAAAAGCTGATGGGGACTGTAGCTGCCTCTGAACAACTCAGGCAGCTATGAAAACCCCGGCGATTTGGGACAGAACTTTCCCCTATGGAAGCAGAGTTCCACAGAGCTTAAAAGTCAAGTAATTGACTGCCAACAAAAATAGGCAAAGGAAGCAAAGTAAGAATAGCAATCCAACTTTAGATTCTTTTTTTGAGGGACAAAAAGGGTCAAATCATGGAAAGGGAGGAAGACAACACAATCAGAACTCCCACACCAAAAGCTTCCAAGAAAAATGTAGACTAATTACAAGCCATAGAGCAACTTAAGAAGGATTTAGAAAACCAAATGATGAGAAGTGGAGGAAAAATTGGGAAGAGAAATGAGAATGATGTAAGAAAACCATGAAAAGAGAGTAAACAATATGATTGAAGAAAATAACACTTAAAAAATAGACTAAATGGAAGAAGAGGCCCAAAAAGCCAATGAGGAGAAGAATGACTTAAAATGTCAAATTTGCCAGATGGAAAAAGAAGCTCAAAAGATTTCTGAAGAGAATAATTTCTTCATAATTAGAGTGGAGCAAATGGAAGCTAATGACTTTATGAGAAATCAAGATACTATCGAACAGATCCAAACAAATAAAAAAATAGAAGGCAATGTGAAATATCTCCTTGAAAAAATCACTGATGTGGAAAATAGATCCAGGACAATTTAAAAATCATTGCACTACCTGAAAGCCATCATCAAAAAAAAAAAAAAAAAGAACCTAGAAAACCTTCAAGAAATTCTCAAGGAAATTTGCCCTGATATTTTAGAACCAGAGAGCAAAATAGAACTTGAAATAATTCACCCATCACCTCTTGAAAAAGATCCGAAAATGAAAACTCCTAGGAATGTTATCGCCAGGTTCTGGAGTCCCCAGGTCAAGGAGAAAATATTACAAGCTGTTAAGAAGAAATAATTTGAATACTATGGAAACACAATTAGGATAACCCAGATGTAGGAGTTTCTACATTAAGAGATTGAAGGCTTAGAATATGATATTCCAGAGATCAAGGGAGCTAGGATTAAAATCAAGAATCACCTACCCAGCAAAATTGAGTAAATGTTCCAGGGTAAAATAGGGTCATTCCATTAGGTGGAGGACTTTCAAGCATTCTAGCTGAAAAAACCACAACTGAAAAGAAAATTTGACACTCACATACAAGAAGCATGAGAAGGTAAACATGGAAAAGAAATCATAAGGAACTTATCAAAGTTGAACTATTTACATGCCAACATGGAAAAAGGATAACTGTAACTTACAACACTTTTCTCAATATGAGGATAGGTGAAGGGAATACAAATATATATATATATATATAT
>JAQQSV010024179.1:0-10224 GCA_028646515.1 Pseudochirops corinnae
ATAGCTTAATCAAGTTATTTTTAACTTGCAATGAAGAGAATCCTAAAGTAATGAAATAAAGAGAAGTGTAATAGTAATGACATTTGAAGATCTCTTTGTAGTGCTAAGCTAAGAGGTACTTAGCATCTAGTTTTAAATTAATCCTCTGTTAAAGGAAGAGAAGGTACTAACCCCTGTTTCTGATGTAACAGGAAAGGGCTGAATAGGGAGGAGTAATACTGTATATAAGGAAAAAAAAACCCAGCTGGGAAAGTCAGAACTTCCTGGGAACTTGTGGTGATGGAGCTTCTTCTGAGGGCCAGCTGGAGCTGCTGAGGCTGCTGAAGACTTCTGAGGGCCAGCCAGAGCTGCCAGAAGAAGTATTACTCTGGTGTCAGTACTTTGTTTGTTTGTGGCTTTGTTAAGCCTTGACTTCCCAGGGATAGAGATTAAGGATTTAAGGTGGACTGGACATTTTGAGCTTCAGTGTGAAACAGAAACTGCATAGAGAGCTGGACATGGAGTTGGGAGCTGTCTGCCTCTTAACCCAGGTGACAGTTTGGTGAATTCAGGTAGGAGCTGGGTCCATGGAAGGGGATCCAGGGAAGCTGAAAGACTGCCCTGAGTCAAGATGAAAAGACCTCTCCGTGGGTAATGACTAGTGACTGATGAAATTGTCTGAGTTGTGAATGACCCTGATGTGAGATTTTGCTTTGAGATTCACTTTGGGAAGAGTTATGTGATTTGACCAGATGATACTCTGGGCAGCCATTGAGCCCCCTGGCTTTGAAAATCCCTCTCTGGTAACTAACTAGGTATGGATGTAATGGCCAGATAGCTGGAAGCCCTGTCTGCTGAATTGTGTTATTTTCTGTTGAATAGTGACTGATGGAATTGTAATTTATTTGTGATTGTACTTTGTGATTGAATTAAGGATTCTGTGATTGACTAAATGAATGTATTACCCAGGGATGGAGTACTTTGACCTTTGTATTTTGTGTCCCTTAAGGAGGCAAGTCTCCTTAATGATGATTGAGTGATTGAGTAAGGAGGCAAGTCTCCTTAGGGATGATTGAATGATTGAGTTACTAAATGTTTGAGTGACTAAATGAATGTACTTTGTTCAAAACTATGTGACCACTCTGGTGAAAACTATGTGACCATTTTAGTGATAAGTGGTAGCATTCTGCATGCTGTATTTTGTTTTTCTGTGATAAGTTATAACATTGTGAATGCTGTACCTTGATTTTCTGTGAATATTTTGCTTTGATTTGTTATTGAATAGAGTGTTTGCTTTACTATATGATCAGAACCTTGAAAGCTGTTCACAGCAGCATTTTTCTGGAAATCGCTCCTGCATGGCTTTACAATAAGTTTCAACCAGATGAAAATGAGGTAAGGTAAAGGATCTACAGACATCAAGAGTTTAGTATATAGTTGAGACAAAATAAGCCAGGGTAGAATGTTATATAAATAGAAAGTAGTATTTTTGGACACTTATGGTTAGGGCGTGAAAGTATGTAAGGCTAGAGTCTTTTAGGAATTTTGGACATTATAGAACTAAGAGTAAAAAAATGGAGAGAACAATATGTCTACTTGGTTTTTAACATCCTTTTTGAGCTGTTCCATGGCCTGAGACCAATTCATATTTTTCTTGGAGACTTTGCAGGTAGGAGGTTTGACTTTGTTGTTTTCTTCTGAGTATGTATTTTGATCTTTCTTGTAGTAATAATAATTTTCTATATCCAGATTTATTTCTCTTGCTTGCTCATTTTGTCAGTCTTTTCTTGACTTTTAACTCTTTGATAATGTAGGGCTCCACTTCTTGGGTGGAGGGTATATTGTCTCAAGCTTCAGGAGTGGTCGTGGGGGTTGCAGCTGTTTTCAGAGGTACCTCGAAGACCTGTAAGTTTTCGGTTCTTCCAAGGTGGTGTGATCTAAAGAGTGGTGTTTATTTCTCTCCTGGCCTATGTTCTGGTCTGTCTGTGAGTGATCACAATCACTTTTTCTGCCCTGGAACTGTGAGAAGGGTCCCCCCTCCACTGGGGCCACCACTTCTGGTGTGCTAGTGTTTCTCCTCACCCTGGGACTGTATTCCTCCACCCCCAGGACTGTGACCTGGATCTGAGTATGGGCAAAGCAACAGAGTCATGCCTTAGTGCTAGCAAGAAGACCCCTATAATCTTCTGATCAGTTCAGTTTTCAATCCCCTTACCATTGCTGAACTGAGAGCTCCACAAGCAGCTTTGCAGTTGATGATTCAGTGGCTCCCAAGGCCTCCTCCCAGTTTGCTGGGGCCAGGGCTGCACTGGAATAGCCTTCTCTGGGACTGTGTTCCACTCTCACGCAGAGGCAAGAGATCTTTCCTGCTGACCTCCTAAGCTGTCTTTGGCATCTCTGGCTTGAGAGCTCTGGAAACCATCACTGCTACCACTGATTCAGTGACCATGAGACCTGCTCCTTCTTTACTGGGGCCCTGTCTGTGCTGGCATAGCTTGTGGTGGACTATGCTCCTCTCTCACCGTGGTGCAACAAATCTTTCCTGCTAACTTTTTAAATTATCTTTGGCTGGAAAATTTGTTTCACTTGGTCTTTTTGTGGGTTCTGCCATCCTAGAATATGTTTATCATCATTATTTAAAAGTATTTGAATGTGTTTGGAGGAAAGCTTAGACAAGTTGCTGTCTTTACTCTGTCATCTTGGCATTTATTAAAATTATTTGGCCACTATGTTTTTAAGAGTTTAAATATACACATGCAAATTATTTAAATTTAAAAATGAGTTCAATCATAGTTCTATGACCTTTTTTAATTTTTGTGAGCAGACAGTTGTGTACACTTTAAGAGATTACAAAGGACAGAGGTACTTACTCTCTATTGACTAAATCATGAGGTCTACTAAGTCATTTTTTACTGTTTTAGCTTGCCCCAGATGGCACTGAATTTGAGTTTTTCTTTTCCGGTAATATTTGCTTCTTTTTTCATGTACCTGATTCACCAATCCTAAAAGAGGATTTAGAGGCTCTCCCACTTCCCACTGTCATATCTAAACCATCTATCTCTACCATCAATCACAAATTTCCCTTCATTTGAGGTTTTCTCTTTTCAAATTTACCATTTAATTCAGAGCCTGAGTTAATTCCTATGTATTCAGTGCCACACTCATTATCTCCATTGAAAGCTGTGCCCTCATACTAGGGGACTTCAACATAGATGTTGATATTCTCTCAAATACACTAATTTCCCAGTTAATGAATCTGCCCAACTCTCATAATTTATTCCTCCACTCCACTTCAACTATATATAGAGATAGTCATACCTTATTCAGGAAATAACCTACAAGTTCTCCACTTTTATGATTAATACTAATGAAATCCCTTAAATCAGTGAAGGGCTTTATGTAAGAAATTGTCTCATATGTTCCAATTTATGTAAAAGGAAGACCCTTTCTTAGAATGAGAGGGAGAAATTCTTTTGGTCTAGCTTTGAGAAAGTGGAGCAATAGTATTATTTCCAGCACACCATGGAGAAACAAAATGAGGAGGGAGGGGGGGAACTGAAATGAGGAAGAAAAAATAAATATAGAAGAGTATCATTAGCTCTATAGGAATCTTAGAGTTGAGGACCCAGGATGATGAAAGTACCAAGAAAAATTCAGAAATTTCTCCAGTGTCCTTTCCAACTCCTGTTTATCCACAATCACCATAATATAATTTTCTCTCTCATATCTTAATGTTTCTAGGGAACAGATTTTTGCTTCAACACCTTTAAGAGGACAAGGGATAATTAGAGAAAGACATAAATGTAAGGTTAAGCAGTGAGCCCAACCTTTGTTTAGGTATTAAGAATTTTGTAAGATGGGGGTTTGCAGCAATTGTGACATCACTCAAAATTTTCATCTAAAACAAATTCCTGAAAGCTGAAGAAGTAGGAACAAAGAGAAAGCCATTATATTGAACACTAGGCTTAAAATGAGCTAATTTTGATAACACTGTTAAATCAATAAGTTGTATAAGCATTCCTGTGAATCTTTTATTGCCACTCCCTGTTCCCCCCAAATTCCATTAGGTGAAAAGTATTATGTCCTTTCAAGGGATTAGGCTTTAAATCTCCCTTTTACTCTAGTACCACATATTTAAAAATGAAGTAGACTTAGGGCTAATAACCACCATGTTTTATGACAGTTTAAATATACACATGGAAATAAACAGGGAAAGTGAAGATTCCTGTTGCCAGCAGTTTTGCCTAGTAGGTAAAAGGGAACAAAGGAGAAATGAGAGGGTAGAAAATTGATTGGCTAAGAATTTTTTAAAGGCTTCTCCCTACAGGGGGAAAATGTTTCTCCTTGACACCAAGGCATCTAGGTCACTTTCTAAGTACTTTTTGCTTGTGCTTGGTTAGCCATTGGGGTTAGTTCTCAGTCTCAGCTACCAGGCTAATTACTTTTATGACTGTCCACTCCTTTCCATTTCTCTTCGCTATGTTCAAACAGTCCAGAATGGAAGACTGTGGATGCCCCATTCTGATCCTCTGTTATCCTTACATGGTTTTTCCTTATATTTTTTTTTTTTTTACTGCCAGTATTTTCTCATCTATTTTGGCAGAACTCTGTTCAACATCAAGGACAAGATTATATGAAGCTGGTGATCTCTGGATTGTTTGCCTGGTTCTATGAATAAATTCCCCCAAGTCTCCAAGGACTCTAAATTAATATAAACCAGGTTTGACTTTGGGGAGATAAAAGAAAGGTCTGTTTATTTCTTTGATTTGATGTGTCCCCACTCTGGATTTTTCCAGGAAAATTTCTAATATATTTATATGGCATGACATGTCTAGTTTTCTCCAAAAGTGAGAAACATTATTCCCTATTTTCATAAAGATATTTAATATACAAATTGGCTATCAGATACAGTAAAAGCTTTATTTCATTTACCACCAAAATGCATAAAATGCAAATGATTCCCTAGCTCCAATTAATATATACAAAAACATAAAACCCTTAAATAATTTGACTTCCTTAGAAATTTAAGACAGTGCATAGTTATCATTTTCCATTTATTTCAGACATGAATCATCAAATGACTTTAAGTAATATTATGGAGGGTTTCTCAGGTCCAGATCTCCTGGCTTCTTATGGAATGGCTTTAGTTTTTCTGTTTTAGGCTCCTTGTTACCTCCCTTGAGAAGCACACTGTTAATGAAATTTTTAGGTAAAGGATAAATTGTTTCTCCTCTTACTCCCTCTACTTTGTGGCACTCAGGCCTAGAAATCCAAAGAAGAGAAAGCAAGACAAGAAAGTAAGAGATGAACTGTTTCACAGTCTGATTTTTTAGATCAGAGAAGGTAGCTTTTATATCAAGAATCTATCTTTCTGAGTCTCAGTGAACCATCCATCAAGAGACACCCTAGTGGCTCTGAAGAGAAATCAGTAACATGCTAATGTGGAGACATTAGGAAACAGTGGATAGAATGCTAGTCCTGGAGTTTGGAAGACCCAAGTTCAAATGTGATCTGAGACACTTATTAGCTGTTAACCCTGGGCAAGTCACTTAACCACAGTATGCCTTCATCCACTGGAGAAAGAAATGGAAAACTACTACAGCATCCTTGCCAAGAAAACCCCATGGATAGTATGGTTCATGGGGTCACAAAGAGTCAAATATGACTAGATGACTGAAGAACAATTATTGTATTTGTCCTTGAAGTAAAGTCGAAACTATGGAAGTTAAAAAAATTGATCTTAGGGAACTTTGCATTAGATTGATTGATTTCTTGATTTCCCAGTACCTAAGGCTGCTTTTTATAGCAAAGAGCAGAGAATGAAGCAACCTTGGAGGTAAACAGCAACTCATAGGGTATGGCACCTTCATGATAAAGTATAGTTATCATAATTAGAGTAAAAGTATCATTTTTGAAGGCATATTGAAGCACTGGTTGGAGATGACTGAGGAAAGAGAAATCCTAACGGCTATTCCTTGGTATGGGTGATGGAGAGCAAAGATAGATCATCAGTATCTAAAGTCCACATATGCAAACTAGATTCAAGAAGTCATGTATGATATATGAATTACTGATTTATTTCCAGGTAGCCAGCTAAAGGAGCATTAGACAGATCTTAAAGTTCTACCAAGAAAAAGTCCAGGGCATAGATTCTTAACCAGGAATTCATGCAGATCTGTGGATAGATTTCAAGAGGTCATTAGATGGAGAAAAATATATCTATATTTCACTATAACTTATTTCCTTTGCAATCCTTCTTGTCATATTTCATGTATTGAGGGAAAAATATCCTGAGAAGAGGCCCATGGGTTTCACCAGTCTGTCAAAGTGGTCCATGAACAACAACAACAAAAATTAAGAATCTCTGGCAAAATGAAACACAAAGTCATATAAAGCAGACTTAGAAAGAAAAACACAGTGATGTATATTTTAATCTTAGGGGAAAATATATTTGCTCTGCTTTCTTTTATATTTGCTGATGTGTTGTATATAGGCCAAAGTTCCATGGTATATATTTGTCCCCAGAGTCCCATAGGTATAATTATCTCCTGATTAAGACAAAGACAAAGGTGTTAGTCTTTCTAGGAGGTTTTTGTACTTTAGTAACTGAAAAAAAAGGATAAAATTTTGCTATGAGGCAGGGGAAAAAATGGCACCCGGAGAGGAAGAAGAATATTTGTAGTGGAGTCAAGTGCTTCTTTTAATAAGAGTGAGAACTGGTGGTTTATTGGAATATCTAGCATAAAACAGTTTTATTAAAATATTCATCAAGGTGATAAACCTATATTCCAAGGAAATGGCAAAATTTGATTACAATTTAAGACAATCTGCTGATGTAATGGTAATGAAATTTGAAGATCCCTTTGTATTCAAAAGCTGACAGGTACTTAGTGTCTAGTTTCAAATTAAGCCTCTGTAAAGAAACGAGTTTCTTTACAATTCCGGTTGCTGATGTTACAGGAAGGGGTTGAACAGGGAGGAACTATACTGTATATAAGGAAGAGCAAACCTGGACAGTCAGAACTTCTTGGGATAAGCATCATGGAGGCAGGGCAGCTGCTGCTGGGGCTGGGAAGAGGAGGGGAAGAGAGAGAGAAAGAAAAAGAGAGAGAGAGAGAGAGAGAGAGAGAGAGAGAGAGAGAGAGAGAGAGAGAGTGAGAGAGAGAATTTTGCTCAGCAGGCATCTGGAAGCGGGGCTGCTACTGCTGGATTGAAGACTGATCTGAGAATTGAGAAGAACTGAGAAGAGAAATGAGAACTAAGAACTGACACAGAACTTGGACTTGTGGTGGCAAAACTCAAACTAGTGGTGGGAAGAATTCCAAGGGCCAGATGGAAATGCCAAAGACTGAGGAAGCATGACTGTGGTGCCAGTACTTTGTACAAAGCTTGTTGTGACTTTGTTAATGTGTATGAATATTATTGTGGCCTCGTTAAGCCTTGTCTTCCCAGGAACAGAGGTTGTGAAGGATATGAAATGAGCTGAACACTGTGAACTCTAATGTGGAGCAGAGACTGTACAGAGAGCTGGACAAGGAACTGGGAGCTGTTTGCCTTTGAACCAGGTGACAGTTTGGTGGATTCAGGTAGGAGCTACCTGCCTTGAGTCAAGATGAAAAGATCTCTCCGTGGATACTGAAGAGTGACTGATGAAATGTCTGAGTAGTGACTGATGAAATTGTCTGAGTAGTGACTGATAAAATTGTAATTTACTTGTGATCTAGGGGTGGATGGCTTTTGTACTTTCCATTACCCCTTAAGAGGGTACTGAGTTGTGACTGTTGAAGTTGTAACTTGATTGCACCCCATGGGTGGAGAACTTTGACTTTTGTACCTTGTGTCCCTTAAGGAGGCCTTAAGCATGATTAAGCGATTGAGTTACTAAATGATTGTAGTATGTTTAAACTATGTGACCACTTTGGTGAAAACTATGTGGCCATTTCAGTGATAAGTTGTTGAGCTGTGACATGGTAAAGGCTATATTTTTATTTTCTGTGATAAGTTGTAGCATTCTGAATGCTCTACCTTGATTTTCTGTGAATGTTTTGTTCTCATTTGTTACTGAATGTAAAGTTCACTATACTATGTAATCCAAATCTTGAAAGCTGTTCACAGCAGCAGTCCTCTGGAAAGCTGCTAGTGCATGGCTTTATAGCTGAAGAGGTCAAAGTTAGGGAATGAATCTGTGGTGTCTCACATGAGCATATTCTCTACCACTGATTATCATGGAATTTCCTAGAGTACTAAAAGGTTAAGTTAGCTGCCCAGTGTCACACAACTAATATGTCCAAAGGCAGTATCTGAAACCAGATTTTCCTGTCTTTAAGGCTAGTTCTTTATCCAATATACCACACTGCCTCTCTAACTAAATATGATTTAATCATGGAAAATGATATTAGGAGGGTGGAGGATCAGAAATAGTCTCATTTAGGAGGTACTTCTTGAGCTGTTACAAGAGTCAAATTTGTATAAGGAAAATACACTTTATATGTGATGTGTTTGGACCTAGGAGGTTTAGCAAAATGATATTAAACAGTACAAATGTGAAAGAATATACATAGATTTCCTATTATTTAAACTATAGGGATTTTAATTCAGGAAATGTAATTATAGAAGACTGTCTGAATGACCAAATCACCTTAGGCAGAAGCAGTTATCAGAAGAAGTGCATAGGGGAAAGGGTTCTGAGCTTAGTATCTACCACAAGACATAAGGACTCAGGAGTTTATCTGTAATAGCTCCAAATCTATCCAGAGAGAAGGCCTTGGAAGGGAGCTCAAGGCAGCCTGGGCTGCCTCTGACCTTGTCTTCAGAAAACCTGGGATCTGAAGACTTTCCCTCATGGGAGGAGATGATAAGAGTTCTAAGTTTGCTTCCCCAACAGCTCCCAAGAGAAAAGCTGCTTTTTTCTACCCTATTCATTATTTTTAATACAAGAATTGCCATTTAATCCAAGAAAACCTGAGTAGAATTTTCTTTGATTTTCTAATTGAATAAGCAGAGACTTAGATTTTTGTGAATCATATAGGTAGGTGTTAAATATCAGGAGAAGGAAAGGCCAAGTTATTGGTTATAAACAGAGATCCTTAAGTGTAAACACTCAGTAGGGAAGAGAGAATAGCCAGGGCTTTATACATCAAATATTTGAACAAATATAATGTGCAAGGAAATATATGTGTGTATGTATATGCATGTATGTGTGTATATATGTAATATATTCATATACATATATGTAATGTTCCGAAAGATTAAAAACAGAAAAAGTTTTTTTTAAATGCTCTGGTTTTAAGGAAAAAGTTAAAGAAGCCATTTAATGAAATAAGAATTAGATAAGAATAAATATAAGGCAATGTGTAAAACCTTTTATATGAGTGGTAGAAACAAAGACCCTCTTGTAAAGTAGGGTAAGATCTTTCTGACTCAGGAGGGAGGGTAAGTAATAGATAATAAATATAGAGCTGAGTAAAAGGATATTTTGGGTAGATGGAAAAGTAAGCAGATATACAATGGAAATTTATATTTGGGAAATGGGTGTAAGTAGTTTAGTGAGCTTGGTGAGTTGTGTATCGGAAAAAAAATTAAATTAAGTTTCTTTTAAGTATAAAGTGGTGTAATGGAAAGAATACTAGATTGAGAGATGGGAGGCAAGTCTGAATCCTGCTGCTTCCACTTACTCATTGGTGTGACTTGGGAAATGTCACTGTATCAATAGGTTCAACATTTTCTCATCTTCGATATAAGGAGGGTCTGATTAGATGGCCTATGAAGGCCTAAGTAATTGAATACACAAAAATATATATATTTTGTTAAGGGATTCAACAAATTGATTAGGTCAGATAATAGATATGATAAAAAATATTCAAATAATGGACCCATTATATTCCCTCACCTTTTTTTTTTTTTTATAAAATTGTATATAGAAAACTAGAAGGTAAAAGGGCAATTCCAAAAATTTACATTTTTAAACAACCTACCATATATATCATGTACAATTTTGAAATCATTAAAAATATAAGTTAACAATAAAATGTAGGGGTATACATACACATATGTATACATATAGATAGATATAGGAATACTGTATATAGCAGTAACATGTATATGTTAGCATGAATTAAAAATGTTTTAATCAAATATATAATCAGTATGTGTAGTGTGTGTGTGCTGAGACAGAAGATGATCATGATGATGAAAGAGAAGAAAAAGAAAAAGAAGGAGGAGAAAGAGAAATAGGTATAGGAGGTA
>JAQQSV010024180.1:0-10224 GCA_028646515.1 Pseudochirops corinnae
AAACCTCTGCCTTTTGCTTCTCTGCTCTGGAGACCTTTCGGGGGGATGCTTATCTCCCTCTTTCACAATCCCCACTCGAGCAGCTGGTGCTAATCCCCCCTCCTCGCAGCTGGTGCTAATCCGCTCACCTGAGAGCTTTTGAGAGCTTTCTCTGCACCTCCCGCCCGGCTGCCCCCAGGGCACAGCCGTGGCTTCAGGCCAGGGGGTTCCTCATAGCCGAACTGACTTTAGTGGGAAGTATCTTTGTGTGCGTTTTGAAGTTCTAGGTTGGTCCAGAGTCCTATTCCATGGGTATTTTGGGGTGGCTATGTGAGAGCTGCGATATATTGCTGCTGCTACACCGCCATCTTGGCTCCGCCCCCCGGGAGGAATATATTCTGCCTTAAGAGTTGCCAGGTTCACTGGAGGTCTTCAAGCAAGCGCTGGGTGACCACTTATTTATTGTGCTGAAGAGAGGATTGTCCTCCAGTCATGAAATTAACCAATAATTAACCCACAGGTCCCTCCCAGCTCTAAGATTCTGTGAAGTACTTGGGGCTGTGGTTCTTATCAAAGTTCACCTGCATTTGGTTTTGTAATCTGAGTGATATTTGAGCAGAAAGTTATGAAAATCAACTATACAAAGGTAAAATTAGCCAAAATGCATTTTTAAAATCTGCCTTCTTTTTTAGGAAAAAAGATTAAACACGGAGAGGAGCCATAATTATGCAAATTAACAGTCATACAAATATTATAATGAGTTTTGTGTGTAAAATACACAACTCTGCTCATGGATGAGGAAAATATAAAGGGCTTTAGGTCTGTTAAAGGCAGCTAGGTTGCTCAGTGATTATCATGCTAGGCCCAGGAGTAGGAAAAAAAAAACCACAGTAGTAGTAGTAGCAGCCACAGCAACCACTAACATTCATATAATCTTTATCAGGCATTGTGTTAAGCATTTTACACTTATCTCATTTGATCCTCAAAACAACCTGGAGAGGTATGTGCTATTACTTACCCTGATGTTATAGATGGGAAACCTGAGGCAGATGGAGGTTAAGTGACTTGCCCAGGGTCACGTGGCTAGTAAGTGTCTGAGGCAGGATTCAAACTCAGGTCTTTCTGACTCCAGGCCCAGCACTCCACCCACTGTGCCAACTGCATAAACTCAGGAAGTACAAATCTGGCCCAGGACTCTAACTAGCTCTGTGACCATTAAGCAAGTCTTACTCCTGTTTGCCTCAGTTTCCTCACCTGTAAAATAAGCTGGAAAAGGAAAGGGCAAACCACTCCAGTGCCTTTGCTGAGAAGAGGGTCACATATAGTCAGACACGACTGAAACAACTCACCAAAAACAAAAATCAATACAGTAAATAGCACCCACCTCCCAGGAGTACTGCAAAATCAATCAAAATAATATTTGTATAATGCTCAGCACAGTGCCTGGCACGTAGAAGGGATTTAAACAAATGCCAGCAAGAGTAATGAGGAGGGTTTTTAAGAGTACTGACATGATAATCAATAGAACCCCCAGGTGCTACCCCAGCACAGATAATCCTCTTCCTCCCCAACCCACTATATAGTAATAAAGGGGTGCAATGTCCTGATCCTAGGAATTTACTTATGTACACCAAAGTGGATAACTGAAACGAAAATCCATATAATTTTACCTCTCTGAGCAAACTCCTTACATTATAAATATTAGTCAGACTTGTTTCTTAGCTTGAATTATCTACATAATTGCTCCACTGACCCTTTAAAATACATAGTCAGGGATAATCAAAGTATTAAATTGGTGTGAGGAATTTAAGCAGAAAAAATAACGAAGTTTATTAGCAATTTATGTTGGAACTATTTGTAGTTTCTATATAGGAGCTATATATGTATATAAATGTATGTGAAAAGCATATTAAATGTATGAGATTTAAAATTTTAGACACTTCTCACAAGCACACATTATACTGCATAATAAAACAAACTTAATAAAGCAAAAAAAGTGTGTCTTCCTGACAGCATTTCCCCATTTTAACAAAGCAGCCTAATAAATTCATAACCTAAAAGAAACCAAACTACAAAGACCAATGTAAACGTCAAGAAAAAATGAAACCATAATCCTTAGCACTTCAGGTGGATGACATTTCTCAACAGCAACAAAAAGAACAGATGTGATGCTATATTGATTAATATGTAGATTAGGCACAAATTTCATAGAAAACTTTTATACAGATTCATAGAAAAAAAAGTCCACTTGATTGACACAAAATACCAGTTATTTCTCTGTATATGAAACACTGAGAGGATATATAAAACATGGAGTATGTTATTTTGTCCTTAATCTATAAAAGATTTCAGGAATAGTCAATATTCAAATATTCGAGAATTCCCAACACTTAATAACCATGGAAATCTGCAGCACATATGCTGTAAAAGCCATTTCAGAATGTATTTTCAAAATAAGAAAGATTTAAAGACAAAAAATTCAAATGATCAAAAAGTTACTTTAACTGAAATATATATTATTCATTCTTAAATAATCAAAATGTTCTTTTATCACAATATGCATGTTTTTAAAACATATATTAAAACTTTTATGTATTAAAACATGTAATATTACCCATTTAGTAAAACAGAAATATCTATAGTATAAATCTGAGAAAGGTGGAAGGACACCTGATCGGTGTATACGATTACTAGCTTTTTCTTCCCCAAGAAATTCTTTATGTGGGTTTTTAAAAATTTTAATATATTTGACCAACACAGATGTCACCTATGCAAAATTTAAAAATATATGTTATAGATTTTTCCACTTTTTCACTGATAGCATGTAAGAATCCCTAAACAAAAAACAAGATATTAAGAGACCTACAATGGTTAATATGTAGTAGGCACTCATAAATATTTGCCCATGAGTTTTCTATTTAAATATAAAGATTAATGCACACTTTTCATTTTGTCAGATTACATCTCCTTTTCCCATGTCAACTATGGGCTTACAAAATATTTAATGTGGTTGTTGAGCTGACACTGAAATAATGGCCCCAAATAAAGAAAATTGTTAAAAAAAAAAAAAAAAAAAGACAAAAAGACCCAGTCTAGACATTTAACTCAATTACAAGAACCACAGCAAAATAGTATATTTGTGTTCTTTTCCTTCAATTAGCCAAGTTTTCAAATCAAAAAATAAATTAGAAAATGAGACAGGGTTTTGCTTTTTTAACAGATCTTTTTTGATTGTGTTCAAACTGTATTAGTCAGCTGGCTTATAAATGCAACAAAGCAAAAGAAAAGGTATTTTTGTTGGGAGGAGGAGTATTTATGAGGAAGGGATGGAGCAAGAAATGGAAATAAATGAGAAAAAATAAGTAATTCACTATAGATTTCACATTAGTGTCAAAGGGGAGTTAAGTTGTGCTGCTACCTTCCTCTACTGACCAACACAAACACAAAGGTAGTTTTTCTTTTGCAGTCAACAGAGAAGGCTGAATGCATTGCAAGCAGTTTTCCTGCCAATTTTTCCCAGTCTCTCTTTGTTCATTGTTCTTTTAAAGGAAGAGATAGGAGTGTGGATTAAATTTTGCAGGAGGAATCAAACTGTTGCAACTGGGGCTTAGGTCCGCACGGAATGGTTTTTTTCGGTCTGGGGGTGTTTTCTTGGGGGGTGGGAGTGAGTGTTGTTTTATTTTATTGTAACAAACCTGCCAGATCCCAGCTGTTGCCTCTCAATCAAAGCCCAGGTTTTCCAATAACTCGGAACCACAGCTGCACAGAATGGATCGCCAAAGAGTTGAACCACCACAAGCATTACTCATCTGGTCCTGCCCTACTCTGTGATTTGGGCCAAAAGGCAGAGTCAAGCTTGAGGGACACATGGGACATACAAAACTGAGAGTTTAAACAACTTTTCAAAAGATTAAAATAAATGCCTTCTAAAGCAAATGCTGAAACACAACATATTGTTCTGACCCAGCGTGAACATATAATAGACCAGGGATGACCTTTTATGGATTTCATGAGCAGTGTTAAAGGGCTAAAGAAAAAAAGTCTACATCTCAGAAGCTAGCTCATTCATTTATCAATGCTTTTTATTTGAAAGAAACTAAGATGATTTGGTTTTCATTAAAATTAGTTAAAAGTAAAACATCCTTTAAGTAAACAAAAATGCAACCCATTATAAATGTTTGCTTAAGACTTATCTGTTTTCATTCCGAACCTCTGCACAAGAATGACTTTAAAATAGTTGATATTTGTGTGCTTTAATTTTTGCAAAGCACTGTGCGGAACATCTCTGTTGAGCCGTATAACAACACTGTGAGATAGATGTGATAAGTATGATGACACAGAATAATCACAGAATAAAAAGATTTAGTGCTAAAGGAGACCTTGGAGACCAACTAGTCAAGTCCCTGTATTCTACAGATGAGGAAACTGAGGACAAGAGAACCTCAATAGTTTGTCTCTATCACAAAGTTAACAAGCATCAAAAAAGCAGGAGTCAAATTCAGGTCTTCTTAATTCCAGGTTCAGTATGTTACTTACTCCCCTCATTTCACTGCCTCTCCATTTAACCAGATCCAAGTTAATTAAGTAGAGGTTATCCTCTTTAGGCAACCAATTATGAAAGTCAGGCAACTTACTCAGACCCTTCCTTCAAATCTAGCTTTATCACAGCTTTTTCCCTGCTGCCCACCCCACCCCCACCCAAAATAGCCTTAGCACAATCCTTCCCCAATAATTCTTACCAAATGAACTAAATTATAAATCTTAACATTCACATATGCAGAAACGGGGGGCCTACTGGTTTGAAGTGTTTACCACTTTATGTATGAATTTTATTTTAATCAGTTTACATAAGATACTTTTCTTTTTCCTTCTCTTTTATCTCTTTGATTATTTTAAAGTTATTTTTATTTCTGAGTTCATTAGAATATAAAAGTTTTACTCCCTTTCCCCCCTGCTCCTCATAAGGGCTCTCACCTACTTCATCTTTCCTTGTATCATTCTCTTCATCCTTTCTATCTTTCTCAATTCCCAGGTTTGGTGGGTTTTTTAGGTCAGAAAGTACATTTATAATGTCATTGAGATGAAATCACATACTATCGTTAAATCCTACAGGATTTGCTATGTCTTCATATATTATTTTTGTAGTGCACAATCCCATATCACTCCAACGCAAGGGAGAGCCACGGTCTACCGACAATTCCATCCGTAAGTTTTTGTATTTATCTGTGGCATCAAAAAGGCATTTTCTCATTCAACATGTAGCTCTTGGCATTAATATGATGCTTTACAAAATGTAATTAATTTCTATGACAATTTCTTCTCTTTCTTTTTTCAGTTCCCTTTATAAATCTACAAGTATATTATCATGTCCAATACAGCTCACATTACCTTCATAACACATTGCCATTCTCTCTGGGAATATTCTTACATTAAAAAAAAAACCTCCCAGTTCCTCATCCCTATCACCTACGTGACAGGATCAAGTAGAAACACTAAAGAATGAGAGGCCATTTCGAAGGGAGAAACGCCAACCATTCAGCAAAGGGTCCAGCTGTATAATTAATTGTTCAACGACAGCGGAAACACCAAGTTTCTTCATAACTACGACTGACTACTCCTCTCCCTCCACAGAAAGCAGAGAACTCATAGCAAAAGTACTGAAGTAACCATGTTATGACTGTAAAAATTGTTTCTGTCCCGTTAGGAAGTGTGAAAACATTTTTCTGACTGAATTTGAAGAAGAGTTTAGAATTGGCTGGACAAAAAGTGACCACACCCCTGAAGGCTAACTAAGCCCCACCCCCCAGACAGGTATGGAGTTTCCCATTTTTTTCACGTGAAAAGATGAGAAGTAAAGTCCAACACCTTTTAAGAGTTCCCTACACACAGGTGTTGTCCAATTCAGATTATATCTGTTGCACCAATTGATTCCAAATCTATTAACTATACAAAAAATGTGGAGTTATCGATAGAGCTAAAATCAAAACAGGTTTGTACCTGACAAAGGGAGCCAACAAAAAAAAAATCAAGGGACTAGTGGATGAAAAAGGAAACTCAACAGATATCAGCTGTTTGATTCAAACAAGCGAATGCGATGTTGGGGCAAAACCAGGTATCACTTTTACAAAATGATACCCACACCCCCAACGTGGCTCAATTCTTTCATAAAATGTCTATGAGCAACAAAAATAAAACAAAAAAGGAATTATCAACATTTTCCAACTTCAGCTTATTCTAATTTCAGATATTATTAATAATAATTCTTTTCTTCCTGAATTTCAAAATGAGAGAATCATAGAGATGGAAAGTCACAGAGGTGGAAAAGAACCTTAGAGATCATCTACTTCAACACCCAAATCTGTCAAATGAAGAAACTGAGGCTTAAAAGTAATGTGACTTAACCAAGTTGACACAGCTGTCAAATAACAAGACAAAAGCCCTGACTCCAAGGCCCTGCTGTATATTTCCCCCTCCCCTCCCCAAAAATCTTTCCTTCGTCCCTCTATTTATCAATTCCAATTCCCCAACGACATGTCATTTAATATTTAACACCGAATGAACTATCAATAACTCAGAAATAAGACAGTAAAGCTAAACTAATCGAGTAAGAGAGGGAAAACAAAACAAGATATTCTTAAAAAATGCAAGGAATAAGTAGATAAGTTAGGGCCCTACATTTATAGGCCACACAACCTGCGGCCTACTCGAGGATTTCGGAAAATATCCTCTACATTTTTCTCAGGTCACCCAAACTCCTTTAGCATGCAGCAAGTGGCCTGCGAGTCAAAGGCTGTGCAGGCCTGGTCTAACTGGACTCATTCTTAAAATAACTCCCCTTTAAATCTTCACTCCAATACCTCCTCAGACCAAAATCTCCTTCCTCAAAAGTAAGTTATCTACACTCTGCCTCCACTTTCTCTTCCTTCACATCTACGCCCCTTACAATCTAACTTCTTGCTTTGTCTAAGATTATTATTTCCATATTGAATGGCCTCTTCTCAGTTCACATCCTTTTTAACTTTTTTTTTTTTGCAGCCTTTGATTGACCACCTCCTCCTTCTGGACCCTGGCGCTCCCCACTCCAACATTTCTCTCTCCTTCCCATCTTTTACATCCCATTCCTTCTCTCTACTAAAACTGCTATCGTCTCAGTTCAGCTCTTCACCTCATAATTTGATGATTTTGCAGCTTCAAAAACGTCTCCTACCCTACACGCTGCAGCCAAAGTTGTTTCTCCTAAGCGCAAATCTGACCATGTGCCCACCCTACTCAACCAATGCCAGGATTTCCTATTGCCACCAGGATGGCTGGCTCTACACAACCTTACCCCAACCAGGGGTGGAGAACCTACAGCCTCAAGGTCACATGTGACCCTCTAGGTCCTCAAATGAAGTCCATTGACTGAATCTAAACTTCACAGAACAAATCCCTTTAATAAAAGGATTTGTTCTGTAAAACTTGGACTAAGTCAAAAAACCACACCCAAGGACTATGAGGCCACAGGTTCCCCCACCCCTACCCCAACCTATCTTTCTGTCATCATTGTATTTTGCCTTCTTTCCTTTGTGGTCCACTCTGACCAACATGACCTACTCACTGATTCTCAGTCTGGACTCCACCCTCCATCTCTGTGCATTCGTACTGGCCACTCCCCTACCTAGAATGCACTGCATCCTTGCACTTGCCTCAAAGTTCTTCTCTTCCTGTAAGATTCAATTCAGGCACCATGATGTGCATAGAAGTCAATAATGATCTCTCCAACTGCTAGTACTCTCCCTCTCAAACGACCCTGTATGTAACTACTATTTCTTATTATATATACATGCATGTGTTGTGTATGTTCATTTTTTATGTGCTTATCATCTCCCCCATTAGATTGTAAGCTCACTGCAAGTAGGGATTGTTTAACAACATTCTTCATCATTGTATGCCCAGGGGCTAGCACAGTGCCTGACACACAACAGATGCTTAATATTTACTGATGGACTCACTGATTCTCTTGTCTGGAGTCTCCTTCTCAGATCCTTATGTGGGAACATCATCCTTATCCAAGTCCCCATGCATGAAAACACCCACTCTGTTGTGAGCCTTCTCTCTTGACATTCTCTCTTGATACCATCAGTTCTCATGGGTTCAACTATCATCCCTATGTTTATGACTCTTAAATCTTGTCTAGCTGTAATCGCTCGTCAGAGCTCCCGTCCCACGTTACCACTTGCCTATTAAAAGACTTATATTAGATGTGCCATAGGTATCTTAAACTCAGTATTTCTAAACTGAAACTATTATCTTTCCTTCAGGCCCTCCCATCTCTTTAACTTTTCTACTGTGGTGAAGGTTACCAACATGCCTTACAGTCACTTAAGTGACTCCAAGTCTTCTACTCATTCCACTACACTATGACAATACACGCTTTAAACTACCTCAGTAGGTCATCACACCTCAAATTGCTTCCTACAAACATGCTTCAGTTTCAATATTACACGTTTTAACAAGACACGGATGGCTTTGTATCAATATATCCATACTCATGTCTAATTTAGTAAGACTCCCTTCCCTTCACTATTTGCTGTATTTGAGGACTCCTCCTTCCCCAAAAGCATATTTTCTATTTGCCTATGATTCCAGAATATATTCTGATAATCACTGGATTATTATCGAAGAATGGTAAAATTTCCTTAAAGCAAAGTGTGTATTTCTCTGTCTCTGTCTCTGTCTCTCTCTCAAAAACACAAGGGGCCATACAAACTTAATGGTTTGCATTTCAAATGAAAATGATTTTCACACTCAAATCCTTCCAATGCTTTGTATTTTAACTTCCTCACCACGAGAAAAATAGCCCCAAATCATAGTGTGACTTGAAAAAAAAACCTTCAAAAAATTTTAACAAGAAAATAAATCAATACATGAAGATAAAGTTCATATTTTTAAAAACTCACATTTTTTTAGCAAAAATCTATTTCATATGAAGGCAATAGGTAAGTTCTTAAGGACTTAATAAACTCATAGGCTTTACTGAATTGATTATTTACCAATGTCTCAAAATCAACAGCATACAGAAATTTTCAATCCATACTATTTTAAATACATTTCTATGTTAAAATATAAACTGAATAGTGCCACATAATTAGCTGGTTTTTAAAGGATCAATAATCAGACCATTTCTGGAGACATCAGGCATATTCTTTCCTAAGTGATCCCAAAGTACTTTAAAAACTTGGTGGGCTGAGGCAGTCAATGCCTTATTAAAATGGAAATTTTCCGCAGCATTTATACTCAAACAACAAAGAAATGCCCACAATCCCTTTCTATTCTGGTTTTTGCTCCCTCCTTACAGGCATATCACACCTAATGCTAATTAGTTCCAGGAAAGCCCAACATTAGGTGAAACAACATTTCATTTAGTTTCACAGAAACTATACTATAAATGTCAGATACCTTCCTAAGTTGCCAAAATTCATAATATAAAAGCTTCAAATGAGGTCTTTATAGAGAACCAAGAGTGCTCAGTAAATTATAAACCTCTATACAGACGTGGGTTAGAGCAATTAATACTGATCTCAGCCCCTCTCCCCATCCTCCAACTTTTCTTAGCTCAGAGACCCAGGGGTAAGAGCAAAAGTTGGCCCTGCAGATCTGTGGCTAGTTAAGGGGCTGGGGGAGGTTTGGGTTTGAGGGTTCTCTTGGCAGCACTAATTCTCTTCACAACTTTGCACCTTTCTTTGGAAGCTCACCATCAACTCAAGGAGAGAAGCCACTTTAAGAGCACTGCCTACTCACTGCTTTTACCAAGTTTTCCTTGCAAATGCAATAGAGGAGGGCCCCACAGAGGGGCAGGAGTCAGGGGACAAAAAGAACATATATGTGAATAGAACTTTTGTGATCAACAAAGATCACCCCTAGTCACCCAAGATAAACCAAGAGTTATTTTCTGATTGACCCAAATTTTCAAGTCTACTAAAGATATCACTGTTCTTCAAATAAATCAGAGGGCAGCAGGAATCTGAATCTTTGGAATTTAGGTTCCATTTCAGCTAGGTATTGCTGTGATATGGTGGGGTTGATTTATAATGTTCTTTTTTTTTTTATTTAAATTAAATTTTATTATAGTTTGCATTATTCATTTCCACAAGATTTTGATTTACATATTTTCTCCCCCTCTTTTCCCCACCCACCGCCCCAAAACAGCCATCCCAGTGTGTGTCGTCCCCCCCCAGTCTATTCTCTCCTATGTCACTTTTCAGT
>JAQQSV010024181.1:0-10224 GCA_028646515.1 Pseudochirops corinnae
GAATAGAGATCGGCAAGATTTTGAAAGGATTGAAATCTTCTTTCCTTCCCAAAGGGAATGGGGAATTAATAGGATCAAGAGCTTTCTCCAATGTAATCCAGCAGCAATACCTTTAACATATATATATATATATATATATATATATATATATATATACACACACATATATTTATTTATTTATTTATATAGAGATATATATATATAAATATACATATACACACATATGCACATATATACACATACATATGTATCCATGCATGTTTGGATGTATGCATGTATGTATATATACATACATTTACATGTATGTTATTCAATTGAATATTTATTAATTACTTTATGTTTGTAATGTACTAAGAAAGACATTGTCAATTAAAAGAAAAATACAAAATATACCCTGCCCTCAAGGAGATTATATTTGACTAGGACACATTAAAAGTAAATTGATAATACTTTGGGAAGTAGGGAATAAGCAGAAACTTTCTATAGGGGAGGATGACTAAGTACCGTTTTAAAGTGTGTTAAGAATCTGAAGAAGCAAGATTGAACACATTTCAATCTTGAAATTTTGAAATTTAGACCAAGCCAAATCCTAGGGACCGGACATGAAGCATACGCTATTGTGTGTGTACATGTGCACATGTGTATATCTGTGCATTTGTGTATATATGTATGATGAAATGCTTCTCTTAGGGAGCAAGATGTTGCAGTAGATAGGGTTTGGGGCCTGGAGTTAGGAAGACCTTTGTTCATATTTGGTTTCAATTACTAGCTCTGTGAACTTGGGCAAATCATTTAATCTCTGTTGAGGTTTCCTCAGCTGAAAAACAAAGATAATAACAGCACCAACCTCATAGAGTTTTTGTGACAATCAAATGAGATGATATTTGTAAAGCAATTGCCACAATACCTGGAAAGCAGTTGCCACCGTAGCTATCAATAATCAATTGATAAATATTTATTAAGTGACTACCATGCACCAAGAACTTTTGTAAATGCTGGGGATACAAAAAGAGGCCAAGGACTATTCCTTTTCTCAAGGAGTTCCCAGTCTAAAGGTGGAGACAACATGTAAACAAATGTATGCACAGCAAAACTATATAAAGAATGAATAGGACATTAAAAGAGAGAGCACATTGGAATTAAGAGTAGTTGGCAAAGTCTTACTTCAGAATATGGGATTTTAGTTGGGACTTAAAGAAAGTCAGGCAAGTCAGTAGGCATGTTTGAGGAGGGAGAACATTCCAGATATCAGGAGAAGGGCAGCCAGAGAAAATTCCTGGAACCAAAAGACAGTATCTTGTTTGTGGAACACCCAGGACTAGAGTGACATGAGATGGAAATGCTGAAGAAGGCTAAGTTATGAAGGTAGCTGAAAGCTGGAGAGTGTTATATTTAATTATGTAGTCAATCAAGAGTTCTGGATTATATTGAATTGGGGAGGTGAGATGATTGGATCGGTATTTCAGGAAAATGACTTTTGTGGCTGACTAGGGAGACATATTGAAAAGGTGAGACAATTGATGCAAACAGACCCACTAGCAAATTATTACAGTAGTTCTAGGTATGAGATGATGAGGGCCTGCACTAGAATCGTGGCAGTGTCACAGAATAGAAAGTGGGTATTTATGAAATGTTTCAAAGCTAACATTAATAGTCTTAGAAAAAGATCAGATATGGGAATGAGAGAGAGTGAAAAGTTGACAATCATTCCTATGGTTTAAACCTGAGGGACTGAGAAGATTATGTTGCTTTCTACAGTAATGGGGAAGGAAGGTGGAAGGGGTTTGGGGGAAAGATATTAAGTTCTGTTTTGGAAATATTTGATTTAAGATGTCTACTGAACATCCTGTTTGAGGTGACAGAAAGATAGTGGAGATGTAAGATTTGGGTTATGAGAGAGGTTGAAACAGGGTGGGTAGATTTGAGAATCATCAGCGTAGAGATGGAAATTAAGTCTATAGGAGGTGATAAGATTACCAAGTGAAGCAGTGTGAAGGAATAAAAGAAGAGGTTCCCAGACAGAATCCTTTGGAACACCTTCTGTTTAAGAGTTTGTTCTGAATGACAATCCAGGCAAAAGAGTCTAAGAAACAGCGATCAGATAGGTGAAATGAGAACTAGACGAGAATGGTGTCCTGAAAATCCTATAGAGAAGAGAGTTTTAGTGAGGAGAAGGGTGATCAATAGTGTCAAAGGCTGCAGAGATTTTAAAGTGAATGAGTATTGAGAAAAGGACGCTTACCTTTGCAACTAAGAGATCACTGGCAACTTTAGAGAGGATAGTTGCAATGGAATGATAAATTTGGAAGCCAGATTATAAAGGGTTATGAAGAGAATGAGAGGAAAGAAGGTAGTTGTATGTGTCCTTCATTTTTGAAGAGGACCATGACATCAGAGAAATGATGACATGGCTTGCAGTTGACTTTGATTTGAGTGAGGGAGGGCTGTGCAAAGTCACCAGGCTCACTTTCTCCTCCAGAGCCATCTGGATCCAGTGTCCAGAAATTCATCAGGATGACTGGAGATGACCCAAGATGCAATGGGAGACCCTGGCCCTTTTAGACAAAGGCCTTTTCATGTGTGCACTTAGAGGGAGCTAATGCCATTTAGTGAATAAGCCTTTTCAAGATGTTTACCTACAAAAGTTAAGGGATATCAGACAATAGTTGATATAGATGAAAGGATCAATTTAGGATTTGTGTGTATGTGTTTTTTTTTTTTTTACAATGGTAAAAGACATGGGTATGTTTATAGAGAGTAGGAATGACTCAGTAGAAAAGAAGACATTGAAAGTCAGTAACAAAATGGTAATGGAGCCATCTGTTGGATGAAATGAAGTAGAATGGGATTAATTAGCGGAGAGGTTAAATTTACTAAGGAGATTAGCTATCTTAACAGGTGGGATAATGGTAGAAGACACCCAAGTGATAGGATATGAGGAAGAGAGGGAAGTGGGAGCAAATGGTCTTGATATACAAATGCCTTTCCCTATCTTTTATTGAAGTTTCATCTTTTTCATTCATGAAACTCAATTTTGCATCATATTCTATGTTTTGGCTGTTCATCTCATTCTCCTTTGCTTTTATTTTCCTCAATTACTCTATCTTTTCAATGCTTACAATATTTTTTGCTTAGCACTAAAATTTAACCACTCCACGCCATGAAGGTGGAAGATTAGGTATGCTCTCAAATCCTTTTAATTTATTCTACTTTCCCCACTGGCATATCTTTAATACTTAAGTTATCTCTGAACATCACATCTTCATAATTTTGATTTTGTAGAATTGGCAGAGTTTTTAAAAAATATCTTCAGCTGTTATGCCGCCAAATTCTATTCTATATATATATGTTGTTCAATTATGATTTTATATTTCTATTTTAGAGCCCATATTATTGCTGAAATTTTCTATAACTTATTCTAAATTTTCTATGAGTATTCATATATCTTTAGTTTTAAACTATGAGATTTTTGACTACACATCCCCAATTTTTCTTGAGATAATTTTTCTCTTTCAAACAATTCTCAAATTTCTTGACACTTATTATTTCCTGAAAATTTCCATAATTTATTGCTTTTCTCTTTATTGTGTATATTGGTTTGCTTTTTTCTCTAAATTTCAATTTGTTTTCAGTCATTTTTCAATCATGTCTGACTTTTGTGATTTCATTTGGGGTCTTCTTGGCAAATATACTGGGGTGGTTTGCCATTTCTTTCGCTAGTTACAAACATGTTGAGTGATTTACCCCGGTTCACACAGTAAGTGCCTCAGATCATATTTTGGACTCAGGTCTTCCTGACTCTTGGCCTAGTGCTCTATTCACTGAGTCATATAGCTAGCTTTAAATTGAAAATCTTATTCATTTTGGGGTGACTATTTTTTGTTGTTGTTGTTGTTTTGCTAACAGTTTACTATTATTTTTACTCTAATATTTTGGATCAATCCCTTTACATTGTGATGTACATCTTTCTTACTCAAACCCATGGTATATACTTCTTCACAAAACTGAAATGGAAATGGGATTTAGGCCAGATTTTTGCTCTGTTATAATGTCATCAGGAGAGTAATTCAACTATCCTTATATGTCCCTTCTTTTCAAGCATCTTTGCTCTTCTCCTTTATTTACCAATTGACCCATCCATCAATCCATACAGAGCCATGACCCCATTCTGTGAATTGTCTAGGCAGTTTTTTAAAATAATCTCTTATGAGGTTTTCAGAAAGAATGAAGACTATCATGAAATAATGGTAACAGTTCACTGTGATCAAAACTTGAAAACTCAACATGTTTTTACTGAGTGTACTGTAAGCAAGTTGGCAAGTGAATTAGAATTAGGCTTACTAGGAGCTTTAGATAATTCTGGCTTCTGCTGTTCTTTCAAAAAGTTTTACATTATATGAAGGCAGCACCCCCATGATCTCAAAAATCTATGTAAAATTTTTGACCCTCCCTTCATAACAGAAAATTCTGAATTATTGTGGTATTGAAAGATAAAACATGCTGGTATTATTCAATATTTTATATATATATATATATATATATACATACATACATATATATATTTTATGCATTTCTGAGTTTCTAAACTTTTTCTGTGACATCTGCTGGTCTTTGTGTGATATCTGCATCTTCTACAAAATTCCTCAAAATTTCCCATTGCATTTTTTATATTGACCCATCATATATTGAAACCATAATGGAGAAAGTCATGATGTGGAAGGGATATATTTATAAAAAGGCACATAACTGTCTAGGTTGAAGTTGGGAACATAGCTAAGAAAACAAGTAACAGAAATAAGCAATTCTTCTTTCAATGATGATCTTTCAAGTGATCATCCTCAACATATTATAACATTCAATTTTGATTAATAAACTCATTTCAATCCCCTTGATTGAGTTTAACATTGCAGTGATCTGCCAAATGCATCAAACAAGGTGTTAAAGTAAGGTGATACCAAATGAAGAGCTATATATAGATTTCTAGGCAATATCAATGTCCATTCCATCATTGTGATTAAAGAGAGAAATTAAGGTGGTGTCATATCAACCTTTACAAATACTATTGCTGCATGACCAATCATGTATATCTGAAATCCTAGCTCATGCAAAGTGCTCAATTAAATTATCTTGGTCCTATAGGGAAAAGGAATGCTTATGAATGCATTACTCTATAAATGCATTGAAATACATTTGGAATTAGCTCTTTACTCACTATCATAGCTAATAACATACCAATGGGCATTTTGCTCTTAAACAGCTAAGTGTCTCTTTTAAAATGGTGAATGAATTGGACTCAGTGGAGCAATTTCTCAGGAACTAACCTTTTTTAATAACAAAGTGAAATCTGCAAATAGGCAATAATTCAGTGTTCAACTAAATTTTTAAAAGTTCTCTAACTACAGACACTTGCAAAATTGTCCCTATCAAGCAGACTAATATCTAATTTGACACAGTTGCTAAAGATAAATGATTTTTCCTGATCAAATTATATCAGGATGAATAATTTTATACTATGTAATTGGTGAGCTAGATAATTCAATAAGCCCATTTGCTATGGTCCACTTCTTTTCACAAGCAAAAATGAAGAAGGCATTTTTGTCAAAACTGCTGCTAAATGGCAATAATATTTTTAAAAAATAGTAAATTAATTAAATGTTCTCTGTATGTAAAATTATAGGAAGCTATTCCTGTATGAGAACTATATGCAAATAAAGCTGCCTGATTTAAAAAAAGAAAGGATTTTTAAAAATGAGGTAAATTGGGAAAAATTCATATGGATATGGAAAAATTCATATGGATAAAGTAAACTTTTATATTATCAAACTAATTAATGCCTTATCTTTTGGTTCTTACTAAAATTAATACAAGTGCCTCATATTTTTCCAGGGGCAGTGGCCTATAAAATATTAAATATTTAAGAATAGACACGAAACTACCAATACCTACTTCCTTACCCTTAATCTTTTACTTAATAGTCAGCTCCTATTTGAGTATGGAACTTTCTTTGGAAGCTACCACTCCAGTGATAATAGTGCCTGACATGTACATTTGGGGAAATTAGGTGGTGCTGTGGGTAAAGTACCAAATCTGCAGTCAGGAAGACTCATATTTCTGAGTTCAAATTTTGTCTCAGACTAGTTACGTGATCTTGGGAAAGTCACTTAATGCTGTTTGCTTCATTTCTGTGTCTGTAAAAATGAATTGGAGAAGAAAATGGCAAACCACTACAGTATCTTAGCAAATAAAATCCCAAATGATGTAATAAAGCATCAGAAATTACTGAAAAATGACTGAGCAACAGAAACAACTGTGTATATATGTGTGTGTGTTTCCATGATTGAAAGGCACTTTGTATATGTTATCTTATTTGATCATGTTATGAATTAGGTGGTATCAGTATGTTATCACACTTTTCCAGAAGAGGAAACTGAGTCTCAGAAAAGTTATTCTTTGCCTACGATAATTAAACTAGTAGATGTTAGAGAAGGTCCTTGAATCCACTCCTTCCTGACAGCAGGTCCAATACTTTGTCTACAATGCCATGTTGCAAAGCAATATGGTATAGTGGGTAAAGGTTGAAAATTAGAATCAGGAAGATATAGGTTCGAATCTTTCCTTATACTTTTACTAGCTAAGTTACCATGAACAAATAACTTCACCTCTCTGTTCCTCAGTTTCCTCATGTAAAATAAGATTGCTACACTTAATGATCTTTAGGGTTCCTTCTAGCTCTAAATCTATCATCCTGTGCTGCATCTAGTTAAATTTGGGAAAATACCAAAAATGGCATAATTTTACTTAAGAGGAAATAATCATCTGAGTTTCAAAACCTTTACTGTTGTTGCTGCTGCTGTTGTTATTGTCATCATTATTTTATAAAGTTCATATAAAATCTTTGGATTCCATTTGCACATGAAGATAATGAAAAGCTGAAAGTAAAAATAAAGATGTCAATAAATAATAAACATAATTTACCTCCAAAGACACATGATAAAATTTGATCTCTCCAAAGACTTTTAAGTATCTCTTATGCTAGGTTTAAAGTTAGATATGTGTACAGTAATAAGATAATTTGGAAAACTGTCACATCACAGCAAATAAAAATGATGCATGGTAAGGCAGTGATTGAGTGGACCTTTTAATGAATGGACAGCATTTTAACAACTTAAAAATGTCAAATGTTTATTGCTGTCATTCTCTGTGAGACTTGACGTTTCTCTCACCTTATTGACACTGGAATCTGGAGATGAAAATCAGACAGCACATCAACATTGATGGTAGGTCCTTGATTGAAAGTCAGAAGCAGCAAAGCTGTGAATGAAGGCATTGACTACCACAGAGCTCATAGATTGTTGCAACAAAGGGATCTAGCTAGAGGCAGAGACAAATGTGGAGAAAAGAGAAAAAAGGAAAGCCAAAACACTATATCAAAATGTTATTACTTCCCCTATCGCCACAGGTTGAGCTTTTATCTTAGCTATCACTTTATACCATAAAGAATATACGATATGTAGCCAATAGTTGGAACATCTACTTTGATGTGTCATTTGTGTTGTTGGGCAGAACTTGTCCTTTTGCATAATCCCTAAATGGTTTTCAGCTTCAGAAATAAGGAGTTTTGAAGTTGTAAATATTTTTCCCTGAACCATTTGTTTCCAAGATCATTAATAAATGCTAGTGGCATTACAGCCTTTTGAAGAATAATTTTTCTTCTTTCTCACTAGGTACAAATATGGAGAAACTTGAATGACTTGCATGACCCCTACCTCCCTGTCCTACTTCAAACTCATAATATAAGAAATGTAGAATATTTCTTTGCTTTCTCATGGTGCCTTTACAGTGTTTTCCCAGGTTTGCTTACTTGGTGAATGTTTTCTGGGGTAAAAATGAATGAAAGAGCACAAAGTTGTAAGACAGAATATGTTATTCAGTTGTTTATCAGTCATGTCAGATTCTTTATGACCGCATTTAGGGGTTTCTTGGCAAAGATACTGAAATTGTTTGCCATCTCCTTTTCCATCTCATTTTATAGATGAGGAAACTTAATCAAACAGGATTAAGTGACTTGCCCAGGGTCAAAGAGCAAGTATGTCTCTGAGGACAGATTTGAACTCAGGAAGATGAGTCTTCCTGACCCCAGATCCAACATTACTAGCTGCTCCATATTCCTTAGTGTCTCTTTTCTTAGTTTTAAAATTGTTTGAAAAAATAAAGGAGAATATTGAGTGATAAGAATTTAGGCTAGAGATCAGAGGGAATCTTGAATGAAGTTTATGGAAGTATAACTCCTTTTAAAGTTAAAACTCTTCTAGAGCACATTCCTATTAATATTTGGAAAGCAGGAAAATTATTTTATTTATAGGAGGAAAGGAAGGGTCAATATAATGAATTTAGGATATTTTGAAGGCAGCAATGTGAAATGTGAAATGGGATGGAATGGGAAGGGATAGGCTGGGATGGGAATAGATGCCACCAATATAAGAGCAACCTGACACTGTTCAGAGTAAAAGCTGTTTAGTCTAGCAGAGAAGTGTTCCAACTCACCATAAAATCAGCTTTCATACTTTCTATATGCATGCTCGCTTACTCACTTCTGACTCAACATCTCATTTCTGCAGTCATCAAGAAGACTTCTTATTACACAGTCATCCCTGTGTCATGAGAAATGCTATTCATGTTTCAGGAAATGAAACCAAGTTCAACAGTATCTGTGCATGCTTTAAGGTCAAGTCCATCATAGTTCACTCTACTCATCTTACAGTGATTTTTTTTTAAGCTACCTTCTGACTCTAAATTCTATTAATTCTAGTGATTTTCATTTTATAGAACTACTTCAGTTTAAATATTCACAGAAAATGTTTCTGAATAAAATATACTTACATCAATTGCCCAGAACTCTGAGACCTACAAAAGTAGTATTATAAATATTTGAGAGCTAATACAGTAGAATGTGGAATAAGAAAAGGAGTGATTTTTGTATCTCTGCATTTTGATTGGCAGATTCATTTGGCGTGTCATACTATTTACTGAGCTTGGTTTTAGTGAAGAGTATGGCCAATCCACTCTGAATGATTTTTTTTTTTAGTTTACACATGGAGACACTATGTAAAAGTCTTCACCCCAAAAATTGGATGTGTAACTATGGATGAGCCATTCAATTCGTCGTAACTTCAGTTTGGTTATCTGTCAAAAGGGAGAACACAACACTTTTACTTCTTATCTCATAGAATCTTTGTGGGGAAAGAACTTTGTAAAAATGTTTTATTTGAGCATGTTATAGTAGTGTTTAGAACTTCAGTTAAATTTATATTGTATGTGAATAACATATAATTATTAATTTGATGTGGATCCATCACAAAATAAGCAAAATAAAATTTAGAACACAGATAAAATTTATATGTGTGCTTGAATAATAGCAAGTGTTGATTCTGTAGCCATTATATGCCTACAGCTCTATTAGAAACTATATTATAATACTGCCACTTATTTATTTCCTGAATTTAAAGTGATTTTATTTCCCATAATCATTTTCCATAATAATAATCACAATCATAACAACAACAACAAACATTTATGTGCCACTTTAAGATTTGCAAAGTACTTTCCAAATATTAAGTCATTTCATTGTTATGACACCCCAGGGAGGTAAGTGTTATTATTATCTCTATTTTACAGATATGGAATCTGAGGCAAACAGAGGTGAAGTGACATGTTAAGTTTGTAAGTGTCTGAGGCACTATTTGTATGCACGTCTTCCTGACTCCATGCCCAGCACTTTATACATTGCACCATCTACAACATCTCTGTAATACCAAAGAAAAGAGGACTTTCAAAATTAAGCTACACAGAATCTATGAAAGATAATTAATAATAAGTGCCCAATAATGTTTATTTTATGAATAGATGGATGGTGGATGAAAGAAAAAAACAATAAAATATTAACCATTCAGTACTTTAACTTGTCTAATCCACAAATCATTAGGCACTTCAATCTGAATATAATCATGAAAGCAACCCATGGTGGTAGCCATAACTGACACAGAAGCAGCAACGATAGTGTATCAGCAATGCAGCATTAACAATGCCTACAGTAACTATAAATATGCTGATATAGTTACTAATCACAAAATGGAACAGGCTCTCTACATAAGAAATATAGATAGCACATTCATTTAAATACCAGAAGACTGAGTCCCAAAAACAGAAAGTCAAAGCCAACCCAGT
>JAQQSV010024182.1:0-10224 GCA_028646515.1 Pseudochirops corinnae
CTATTTTTTAGGGTGTTGATTTCTTCAGTCATACTGCTGACTCTCTTTTCATGATTTTCTTGCAACATTCTTATTTCTCTTCCCAATTTCTCTTCCACTTCCTTATTTGGTTTTGAAAATCCTTCTTCAGCTCATCTCTAGCTTTAAGGCATTCTTCATGTTTATTGGAGGCCCCTGGTGGGGGCGCTCTGGCTGCACTCTCCTCCTCCCTCTCTTTGCCATGATCCTTCTTTTCCCCAAAGAAGAAATCTAGGGTTTGGTTGCTGTTCTTACTTAGCTTCTTATGCTTATTCTTACTCATGGTTGGTCAGTCCATGATTTTTTTTTTAATCTCTATGGAACTCTGCTTCCAGAAGGGAAAACTCTGTCTCAAATTGCTGGGGTCCTCCCGGCTGCCGTACCTCTCAAGAAGGTGCTGGGTCCCTTTCCTAGTTACTTTCAGCTCACTGAATAATGAAGACTCCAGGACCAAAAGCCCAAGACTGTGATCCGGATCCAGGCCGCTCAACGTGAAAGCACTGGCCTCTGAACAATCACTTAGTCCCCCTGCTGTCTACAGGCCACTGGCACTGAAGCTGCAACGCAGAGGCGGGTGCAAAACCTCTGCCTTTTGCTTTCCCACCCTGGAGGCCTTTTGGCTGGATGCTTTTCTCCCCTGATTTCACAAGCTCCACCGATCTAGTTCTGAATGCTGCTCGTAGCTGCCGCTAATCTGAGGCTCCTCGACTCCTTCCATCCAGCCGCCCCCGGGGCTCAGCCAGGGCTTCAGGCCAGGCTGGTTTCAGTTCACAGTGCTGATACGG
Organism: Pseudochirops corinnae; assembly: GCA_028646515.1. NCBI lineage: Eukaryota > Metazoa > Chordata > Mammalia > Diprotodontia > Pseudocheiridae > Pseudochirops > Pseudochirops corinnae. The sequence goes on from JAQQSV010024182.1 coordinate 804, forward strand.
TTCCTCATAGCTGAGCTGACTTTAGTGGAAGGTATATTTGTGTGCGTTTTGGAGTTCTAGGATTAGTTTAGAGTCATATTTTATGGGTATTTTGGGGTGGATATGTGAGTGCTGCGATATGTTGCTGCTGCTATGCCCCCATCTTGGCTCCACGCCCCAGTTAACCATTATCTTGAACAAAAAAAGAACAAACATTTGATAAACTTTCAGATTTTTCAAGACTTGGTTAAAAATAAAACAACTGAACTTAGACTTTTTGATACACAAGAACCAATATAAATATAAGTTGTGTAACTAAGAGTGATAATAAGATATCTACAAGGACAGATTGTTAACTTTTTATGTATATAAAATGTAAAATTTATGTCTAAAATTCTTATTAATAATTGGGTAGTTCATAAGAAAGATTGGGAAGAACCTGGGCATAACTTTGTATTTAAGTTCCAATATTTAAGTTTATGTATATTTTTGTTTCTTTTTTTAATTCTCTGGTTGTGTTCTGACATTTGAGTCTAAAATAAAATTTAGGGGGAAAAAAGAAAAGAAAAAATCACTGATTACCTCCTGAAAAAGATCCCAAATTGAAAACTCTAAGGAATATTATAGCCAAATTCCATAATTATCAGATCAAGGAAAAAATATTGCAAGCAGTCAGAAAAAATATTCATATATATGAGTATTGCAGTCTTCTAGATTCAAAAGAAATAAAATGGTAGAGTCATAGGGAGGAGGGAGAGGGCAAGGAAGGGATCTTTAGAAGGGAGGGTGAAAGAATAGGTAAATAGGGGTGTAGAAGTGTGTTTAGGTTTATTGGAATGGGATGATAGGGGAAGGATCTTTGGAGGGGGGTAGGAAAGTCATAAGAAGGCAAGGTAGTGGGTAAAAATAAAGTAGAGCAAGCTGGAGGGATAGGAAACAAGAGATATGCATATACATGAAAACAAAGATCAGGAGTAGGATAGGTTCAGGAATGTATATGTATATGTGTATGTGTATGTATATGTATATGTATATGTATATGTATATGTATATGTATATGTATATGTATATGTATATGTGTATGTAGATGTGTATGTATATGTGTATGTATATATCTATAGCTATGGAGAAATATATCTAAACTTTATTCTGGCCTTCTTGGGGGGAGTAGTGCAGGGAGAGGAAAAAAGAACAAAGTAAAAAAATGCACAGCAGACAACAAAAGAAAACTTACAAGGAAGCAAAGAAAAGAAGGACAATTCTCAACATAATGAGTATTATTTATCATATAGGCTTTCTTGAAATGAAAATTTATTGTTAAAAATTTTGAATCCTCTAATGTTCTGCTATGCACATGACATACCTTTATTTCTTTCTAACTTTGTATTTAAGTTCCAATATTTAAGTTTATGTGTATTTTTGTTTCTTTTTTTATTTTCTAGTTGTGTTCTGACGTTTGAGTCTAAAATAAAATTTAGGGGGAAAAAAGAAAAGAAAAAAACACTGATTACCTCCTGAAAAAGATCCCAAATTGAAAACTCCAAGGAATATTATAGCCAAATTCCAGAATTATCAGATCAAGGAAAAAATACTGCAAGCAGTCAGAAAAAAATAATTCAAGTATCATAGAACTACAGTCAAGATTGTGCAGGACCCTGCAGCTTCTACCTTAAAAGATCAGTGAGCTTGGAATATATTCCATAAGGCAAAGGAATTTGGATTGCAACCAAAGATCAATTGCCAAGCAAAGTTGAGCATAATATTTTAAGGAAGGAGATAGATATTCAATGAAATGGATTTCCAGATCTTCCTGATGAAAAGATCAGAGTTCAAAGGAAAATTTGATCTTCAAATATAAGACTCAAAAGGAACATAAAAATGTTGACGGCAAAGAAAAAAAAATATTATTCAATAAAGGCAAACTCTTTACATCCCTACATGTGCAGGTGATACTTGTAAATATTTAGACTTGTATCCTTACCACACTATTTGAAAAGATTATACACAGAGAGTGTGAGTATAAATTAACAAATGTGATGGAAAAAAAAGGGGTGTAAAGGGATTGTAATGGGAGAAGTGGAAAGGAGGAGGCAAAAAGGGTAAGTTACATAACATGAAGAGGCACAAAAAACATAGTCGAGGGAAATAAGGGAGACAGATGAGCATTATTTGTACCTTACTTTCATTAGATTTGGTTCAAGGAGGGAGTAACATACTCAGGTATAGAAATCTAACTTGCCCTACAGGTAATAGGAGGGGAAATGGGAAAGAAAAGGGTGAGGATGGTTAGGAAGGAGGGAAGAAGTGGTAAGAAAAAGGAAAGAAAATGGAAAGGGAGTGTTAATAGAAATGTTTGTGTAGAGTCCATATCAAATTGCAGGCTATCTTGGGGATAGTGAATGTTGCCAACAAAAAATAAACAATATAATTTTTTTTAAAAGGAAGAAAATGGAGGGCGGGCTGATAGAAGGGAGAAAAGATTGAAGGAGGTGGTGGTCCAAAGCAAAACTCCTTTGGGGAGGGGAACAGAGAACAGAGAAATAAAAGCATAAATGGGGAGAAGGTGAAAGATAGGATAGTGAGAAAGATACAGATAGAAATCAAACTGTGAATGTGATAGCAGAATGAGCTAAAAGCCATAATCCTGCAATATGTTGTTTACAAGAAACACTTTTGAAATGGGGGCACACACAGGGTAAAGGTAAAAGGCTAGAGTAGAATATATTATGCTTCAGCTGAAGAAAAAAAAAGCAGCAGTAACAATCTTAGTCTCAGATAAATAAAAAACAAAAATAGATCTAATCAAATGAAATAAGGAAGGAAACTATATGCTGCTAAAAGGCACCAAAGACAATGAAGTAATATCATTACTAAACAAGTGGTATAGTATCCATTTTCTTGAAGGAGAAGTTAAGGGAGTTACAAGAAGAAATTGATAGCAAAACTATACTAGTGGGAGACCCCAAACTCCCTCTCTCTGAACTTGATAAATCTAACCTCAAAATAAACAAGAAAGAAATTAAGGAGGTAAATAGAATTTTACAAAGGATAGATATGGTAGATCTCTAGATAAAATTGAATCAGGAAAGAAAGAAATATACCTTTTTCTCAGCAGTACATGGCACATACACAAAAAATTGACCATAAATTCAGTCATAAAAGCCTCACAATCCAATGCAGAAAGGCAGAAATACTAAATGCATCCTTTTTGAGATCATAATGCAATGAAAATTATAGGTCATAAAGGGCCATGAAAAGAGAGACTAAAAACTAATTGAAAACTAAATAATCTAATCCTGAAGAATGCTTGGGTCAAACAACAAATCATAGAAATAATAACTTAATTCAAAAAAATGACAATAATGAGACAACATATCAAAACTTTTGGGTTACAGCAAAAGCAGCTCTTAGGGGAAGTTGTACATCTGTGAATGCTTACATGAATAAATAGAGAAAGAGGAAATCAATGAATTGGGCATGCAACTGAAAAAGCTAGAAAAAGAACCAATTAAAAATCCCCAATTAAATACCAATTTAGAAATACTGAAAACCAAAGGAGAGATTAATTACACTTAAATTAATTAATCTCTTGAACTAACGAATAAAACTAAAAGCTGGTTTTATGTGAAAAAAAGTAAAACAGACAAACCTTTGGTTAATTTGATTTAAAAATAAAGAAGAAAATAAAATTATCAGTATCAAAAATGAAAAGGGTGAACTGATCACCAATGAAGAAGAAATTAAAACAATAATTAGAAACTATTTTGCCCAACTGTACACCAATAAATTTGACTATCTTAGTGAAATGGATGAATATTTACAAAAATATAAATGTCCCAGATTAACAGAAGAGGAAGTAAAATATTTAAGTAACCTCATCTCAGAAAAATAAGTTGAACAAGCCATAAATAAATTCCTAGGAAAATATCTCCTTGCCCAGATGAATGTACAAGCAAATTCTATAAAGCATTTAAAGAACAATTACTTCTGATACTACACAGACTCTTTGGGAAAATAAGCAAAGAAAGAGTCCCACCAAAATCTTTTTATGATACATATATGGTACTGATACCTAAACCAGGAAGAGTCCAAACAGAGAAAGAGAATTATAGACCAATTTCCCTAATGAATATAGATGCAAAAAAAATTAACTGAAATATTAGCAAAAAGATTGTAGCAACTTATTATAAGAATAATATATTTTGATCATGCAGGATTTATGTCAGCAATGGAGGGCTGGTTCAATATTAGGAAAATTATCAGTGTAATTGATTATGTCAACAACAAAACTAATATAAACCATATGATTATCTAAATAGATGAAGAAAAGGCTTTAAAATCACTAAAAAGGGGCATCTAGGTGGCATAGTGAATAGACAACTAGCCATGGAGTCAGGAGGACCTGAGTTCAAATATGACCTCAGACATTTAACATTTACTAGTTGTGTGACCTTGGGCAAGTCACTTAACCCCAATTACACTGCCTTCCCCCCTCTAAAAAGACAACAACAACAACAACAACAAAGCAACCTACTTGAGAGCATAGGAATAAATGGAGTCTTTCTTAAAACAATAAGTAACAGCTATGTAAAACCATCAGCAAGCATTATATGTAATGGGAATAAGATAGAAGCATTTCCAGGAAGATCAGGGGTGAAACAATGATGTCCGTTACCACCCCTGTTATTCAATATGGTACTAGAAATGTTACCTTTAGCAATAAGTGAAGAAAAAGAAATTGAAAGAATTAATCACTCTTTGCAAATTTTATAATGGTATATTTCAGAAATCCTTAGAGAATCAAGTAAAAATCTGCTTGAAATAATAAACAATTTTAGCAAAGCTGCATTATATAAAATAAATCCACGTAAATCTTCTCCATTTCTATATATCACTAACAAAGTCCAACAGCTAGAGATAAAAAGAGAAATTCCATTTAAAGTTAATGTAGAAATTATAAAATATTTGTGAGTGTACCTGCCAAAACAAACCCAGAAACTTTCTGAACACAGTTACAAAACATTTTTCACACAAATAAGGTCAGATCTAAATAATTGCAAAAGTATCATTTGCTTGTGGATAGGTTGAGCTAATATATAAATATGACAATTCTACCTAAATTAATTTACTTATTTAGTGCCATACAAATCATACTACCAAAAATTATATTGTAGGAATAGAAAAAATGATGAAATTCATCTAGAGGAACAAAAGTCCCAGAATATCAAAGAAATTAATAAAAAGAAGTGCTAGGGAAGGTAACCTAGTCATCCCAGATGTTGAATTGTGTTATAAAGCAGCAATCATCAAAATTACTTGGTACTGGCTAAGAAATAGAGTGGTGGATTAGTGAAATAGGTTAGATATACAAGACACAGTAGTCAATGATTATAGTAATCTATTGTTTGATAAGCCCAAAGACCCTAGCTTTTAAGATAAGATCTCACTATTTGACAAAAAACAAAATGCTGGGAAAACTGGTAAATAGTATCACAGAAACTGTGTATAGACCAACATCTTATACTGTATACTAAAATAAAGTCCAAATAGGCACACAATTTCAATATGAAGGCTGACAATATAAGTAAGCTGGGAAAGCAAGGAATAGTTTACTTATGAGATTTATGAAAAACAGAAGAATTTATGACAAAACAAGAGATATAGAACATTAAAAAATGCAAAATTCAATATAGGTAATTTTGATTACATCAAACTGAAAAGATGTTTGTGTGTTTTTGTTTTGTTTTGTGTTTCGTACAGGCAAAGTCAATGCCACCAAGATCAGGAGGGAAGCAGGAAACTGGGAAATAATTTTTACAACCACTGTCTTTGATAAAGGCCTCATTTCTAAAATATATAGGGAACTGAGTGAAATTTATAAGAATACAAGTCTTTGCTCAATTGATAAATGGTCAAAAGATATGTATGGGCAGTTTTCAGAGGAAGAAATTAAAGCTATCTATAGTTATATGAAAAAATGCTCTAAATCAGTACTGATTAGAGAAATGTAAATCAAAACAACTCTGAGGTACCACATCACACCTATCAGATTGGCTAACGTGTTAAAACAGGAAAATGATAAATGTTATAGAAGATGTGGGGAAATTGAAACACTAATTCATTGTTGGGGGAATTGTGAAGTGATCCAGTGAATCAGGAAAGCAATTTGAAACTATGCCCAAAGGGCTATAAAGATGTGCATACTCTTTCACCCAGCAATACTACTTCTAGGGCTATACCCCAAAGAGATCATAAAATTGGGAAAATGACCCACACATACAGAATTATTTATAGAAGCTCTTTTTGTGGTGACCAAGAACTGAAAATTGAGGGGATGTCCATCAATTGGGCAAAGGCTAAGCAAGTTGTAAATGTGAATATGAACGTAAATGGAATACTACTGTGTTATAAGAAATGATGACAAGGTAGATTTCAGAAAAATGGAAAGACTTATATGAAGTGATGCTGACTAAAGTGTTAGAACCATGAGAACATTGTACACAGTAACAGCCACAGTGTGTGATGACTGAGTTTGGTAGACTTAGCTCTTCTCAGCAATGCAGGGACCTAAAAGAATTCCAAAAGACTAATGATGAAAAATGTTACCCATATTCAGAGAAAGATATATGAAGTCCAAATGCAGATCAAAGCATACTATGTGCACTCCTTTTTTTCCTTTCTCATGGTTTCTCCCATTCAGTTTAATTCTTCAATGTAACATGACTAATATGAAAATATGTTTAATAAGATTTCATATGTAGAGCCTACACGGGATTGCTTGCTCTCTTTTGGAGAAGGGAGGAGAGAGAGGGGAAGAAAATTTAAAACTTATGGAAGTGAACATTAAAATCCTCCTAGCTCCCTTTGTGGTCCATCTCAAGGACTTCTTCTTCCAAAGGAACTTCCCTTATATCCCCAATTGTTAGCTTCTGTGTGCCTCCCCCATTTTTGCATGCATTTTTATGTATTATTTTTGGTTTTGTCTTATATTTGCTCTCTTTTGCTAATAGAATGGAAGCTCTTTGAAGGCAGGGATTTTGCTCCTTTTGTTATTGTATTCCTTGACTCTAACATCATGCTTTGAACATATTATGCAATTAATAAATACTTGTTGATTGAACAACTGATTGAAGCCAAAGAATGAATCAAGAATTAATATAGTCTCATTACAGATCTTTGTGTACAACTCCCACCTTCTCTCCCCAATGAGACTATACACTTCTAATGTGTAGGAACCATGTCTTCTGTGTATTTTATCTTCATTTATAGGAGGCAGCAGATTTTAGAGTCAGAATGATCTGAGTTTAAGTCTAGCCTGACATATACTTGCTATGTAACCCTGCGCAAGTCATTAGACCACCATAAGGAATATAACTCAAAACAGCCAGAAAAAAAAAGCCCCAGGAAACAAAAAAATCCAGAGTACAGTCCTGTCAGAGTAAAATCTGAAGTAATAACCCCAAAACCCTCTTTTCCCCCCTTACATCAAGAAGTTCGAATATCACATAGCCACCAATTCTTCAGGAGGATTCTTCCCCCCAATTAGCAAGAAAAAGCCTCAAGCCCAGGGTCTTTGTTCCCTTCTCTCAATACCTAGTCCTGCTAGACCAGATAAAAATCCTTATAAAAACCCACTGGAATTTATTGACTGAGGGAAGAGGAGAAAGAAGTTCCTCCAGGGCCTCCAGTGAGGCACAAAATTCCACCTATTTGAGTGGAGCCCAGTGGACCTGACCAGTTTCCATCATCTTTGCGACAGCATTTTTCTTTCTTTCTTTCTTTTTTTCTTTCTTTCTTACTTTCTTTCTTTCTTTCTTTCTTTCTTTCTTTCTTTCTTCCTTCCTTCCTTCCTTCCTTCCTTCCTTCCTTCCTTCCTTTCTTTCTTTCTTTCTTTCTTTCTTTCTTTCTTTCTTTCTTTCTTTCTTTCTTTCTTTCTTTCTTATTTCCCATCAGTAAATCTGGCTTTCTTTACTGTCTCATATGTTCCATATTTCCTTGTACTGGATCTCAGTATCCCAAACCTTCCTGAGGCTGCATTAAGACAGCTGCTCAGTGCCCCAGGCAAGTCTCAAAGCCTATACTTTGCTAAAGGGGTACTGATCTATACTGGGAGTAGACAAACCTCACTTGAATCTCCTTAAACTGAGGACATCATAGGTTCAGCCTCAATTTTAATAATAGTACCTCAAATGGGACTAAGCACATAGTAAACATCCAGTACATTGTGAATGGCTGAATGAATGGAACTTTCCAATCCCTAGATAACAGGGACCTACTTAGAGAAAAAGATAATTAAAAACACAAAATTGGCTTTGCTTTTGCTCTGTTTTGTAAGGTAGAGTAAATTAACTTTATGTTTTTATCATGTAATCATTTTGTGGAAATGTCCTTACTGTTCTTTCTACTGGCCTCAGTTCCCAGTTAGGAATGATAATGAACTGCAGAATTACCACAAATATTCTCTAATGACAGGGACAGTCCTTGAACTAATTGTATCTGTTCAGTTCCATTCAAGAATGTTTATTAAGTATTAATATGTATCTCAAAACACTGGCCAGTCCTTAGAGACATAAAGATAGCTATAATTCAGGCTATGTACTCAAAGGATTTCCAATCTAAAGGTTGAAGCCATCTTTCTGCTAGCCCCTTCTTCACTCCCACAAAGGGCTGGCATAATCTCTTCACCACTCTCTGCGAATCCTGCCAACATCAAGTATCTTCTACACTGTTCTGAGCTGTTACACTGTTTCCTCTAGCAGAAAGGAAAACCTCAAAGGTCTTCTGATTTCACCAAAGTGTTGAGGTCTAGGGGTGCTGGGACCCCAAAATTCAAGGGCAAACATTGTAGTCCTGTCTTGGATGAATTGAACTCAAACCTTCTTTTAACTAGAGACAAGGTTTATTAAAACACCAATTGGAGTGGGCAAGATTCTAAGAATCTTCACTATTGTGACACTTGTATTAACAAACAGTCCAGACTCAATCTGATCACTGGCCAGACTCTTTAGGAACCTAAGCATTTGTGTTACTAATGCAAGCAAGCCAGATTTTTAAGGAATCTGAGCAATTTAATGGGAGGAAAGATTGACCTTATATACAGAAAGACTGTGGGAAGGATCTAGTAGTGACCAAGTAGTCTGTCACTGGAAGTAACAGAGAAGGTCCAGAAGGGCCAGGTGCCCCCATCAAGTGTCAGCAGGAAAGGGTCTCGATCAATGGCTCTCAACCTGTGGGTCATGACCCCTTTGGGGGTCCAACATCCCTTTCACAAGGGTTGCCTAAGACCATCGGAAAACACATATTTCCTCCACCTCATTGAATGACCATATTTTCCCCTGGAATACTATGCTCAATTTTGCTGGGTAGGTGATTCTTGGTTTTAATCCAAGCTCCCTTGATCTCCAGAATATCATATTCCAGGCCCTTCGATCCCTCAATGTAG
>JAQQSV010024183.1:0-10224 GCA_028646515.1 Pseudochirops corinnae
GCACAAAAGGCCATCCACTCTTAAATTACAAGATTAAGCTCAGCGTTGTATACCCAAGGAAAAGGCCTTTTTTCATCTTCACTGGAGGCAAGCCCTCCACAATCTCAGTTCCTGGGGAGACAAGGTTCAACAAAGCCATAGCCAGTGTCCTCATCAAGTCACTCTGCCTGTAGAACAGTCCCAGAACCCCTGAAAACATCAGCAAGGCCGTCTTCCAGGATTTCTGTGCAGGTACCACAAGAAAATCCTCCTTCAGGGCTTCTGAACCAATAGCCAGGTTCCAGGACCTCTACAACAGCAGCATTGTCTTTCACCATCAGGTGAATCTGGCAAAACAACATCAAAACAGACAAAGTACCAGCATCACAGCCATGCCTCCTCAGTTCTTGGTAGTTCTCAAAAGTCCTGGGCAGCTCCAGTGGGCTCTCAGCAGTCTTTCTCTCAGCAACTCAGGCTCCATGATGCTGGATGCTGCTCTCCCAAAGTCCTTCTGGCCTTCTCCAGGCTTGGGCCTCTCTCCCAATTCATGCCTCCTCCCAGTTCAGCCCTCTCTCTTCACATCAATAAGTCCATCCCACAATTGGGATTCACAAGCTCTGTGTTTTAGCACGCAACCCAAAAACCAAGCCAGTACAGGGGCATCTCCAAATTCCATTACCAATACACGGAGGGAGGGGCCTTTGAACTCTTAGACTTTGTCTCTGTACCTTCTTACCCTTGAGAAATGTTATTGAATGGAAATGTATGTTGGTTTTTATCAAAATGTTTTTATCTTATTTTCTACTACTCTGGGGTAACTCAAGACATCTGCCACATCCATTTCTAGAACTTAGTATTTTAGATTAAAGGGACCCAGTGGAGATAAGTCACACATCTTTCCAAGGCAGTGGTGTAAGTTTGGTGTTTCCATACCTGATCTTTGTTGTTATCTTTGATCAGTAATGAAGATTGACATGTGGTAGTCAACATACAGAGTATCCCTAAAGTCTTAGTGAGGCTTTTTGGGACATCCTGTATTGCTATATTGTAAGATCAAGTAAGATAATATATGTAAAGTGTATATAATAATATTTTATTATATAAATTATCATTGCTATTGTTACCCGTTCTGGAATAAGTCCTTGGGGGCAAGAATGTCTTTTTTCCCCTGCTCATTCTGAATTTTTTAAGGATCTAAATTTTAATAGGGAATTGCAGTTTGAGTCCTGTTAACAATAGTAGAAAGTGAACAGATGAGTCTACATAAAATCGAATTACAAATAATAAATTATCTTTCTAACACTTTGAGATTTGCAAAGTACTTTGTTCATAGCAACCCCATGAGTTAGATAGTACAAGTAATCTTTATCAAAAAATCTTTGTCAAATCTCCATCTTTACTGATGGAGAAACTTCAGTATATAAAAGTTAAATGAATTATCCAGGATGATATAGAATTGGAACTTAGTCCCTGTAGTGGAAAGACTAGCCCTTTTTTCATGCAAAGTTTAACTTTGATTAATTGGGTACTTTAAAATAATAATGGGGAACATACCTAGATCCTGTTTTCAAGAATTAACCATGATTTTCCAAGTTATCTGTTTTATCTGTTTACCACTGGTAAATATACTTTGTTATATCTTGGTTTTTAGTTTTATTTTCAATTTCTTTTCTCAACAAAGTAAAGCAATAAACTTCATAAAACATTTCTTTCATTTTCTTCTCTTCTTTGGAAAAAAAAGGTCCAGTGATGGGGCCTTCCTGGCCATTTCTTCTACAGATGGGTATTGCTCCTTTGTGACATTTGAGAAGGATGAACTTGGAGTGCCTTTAAAGGAGAAACCTGTTTTAAATGTGAGAACCCCTAACACAGCAGAGAAGAAAGCCAAGAATCAGATACACCGAGTGACTTCCCCAAGTCCTAGGGCAGTGGAAGGAACCCCTACCAGTAGAACCCAAGATCCAAACAGTTCTGTCACACCCCTTCAGAACAGGCAGTCTCCAGCCCTAACGGTAAACAAGGACTCACCCATGAGTCCTGTTGGAAATAGAAGCTCCTTGAATCCGTCCTTGGAAGAGAAGAAAACCCTGCAGGCTTGTAGTCAGAACATAAAGTCAAGCCAACCCCGGAGAATTACATTGAATACCTTACAAGCCTGGAGTAAGACAACTCCCCGGTAAGAAAAAGTTAGCCAATATAGAAAATTGTAATTATAAAATATTGGGGAGAGGAGGAGAAGACACATGCTAGCACAAAATGACAACAAATACTGCTAAAAAAAAAAGTTTCTACAATGATGTCTCTGTTTCAATAGATGGCAGTGCTTTGTGATCTACTCATAACAATTCATCTATGATGATTCTGTGTCAATTGCCTGCTATTGCCTTTGTAGTGTAGGCTTGGTAGCCAGAATGCTGGACTGCTGTTTGGGCCATAGGCAGGAGAACCATTTAATGGAATTTGAATTCATCATAGCACTGCTCTCTTCAAATAGCAATTCTCTTTCCTTCTTGGTTAGCTCAGATAGACTTCAGTGGATCCATGGTCTCATCAATGTGGGTCTTCCATCCAGTGCTTTACAAACTTTAAAACTTTTAACTTTCTTCCTCAGAGATAACTCTTTTTGGCAGAAAAGCCCCAGTGCAATCAAGTGATGGATTTCCAAAACAGTTAAAATAAAACAACCTCCCCCAAAAGATTGGAGAGCGGTGAGGATAAAACCAGTAATGGTGGTAACTGCCTACCGCTTTCTTTATTCCTGTCCTGTGATCAGAGCTTTTCATTTTATTCTCTTCTCAGCATTCTTCTGCACAGAATTACACAGTGGATAGGAACCTCAGTAACAAGCTAGTCCACACTGTATTTATACAGGAATGTCTACAGCATCCCCACCCTAACTACCTTAAAAATAAGAGATTTCTATAATGAAGCTGTCTGTGTTTCAGTAGATAGCCGAGTTCTTTGTGATCTAGCTGTAACAGTTTATCTCTGACAACTAGCTCTATGTATTAGTGGCTTTCTATTGCCTCCTTATTGTAGGCTTTGTAGCCAAAGTGCTGGCTGCGGTTTGTGCTGCTCCCGTGCTTTGCTCCTAGCTTCCACAACTGGGTCTCAGCGTAGCGATGTTAATCTCTCTCCAACCTCAACTGCTTCTAAGCTGTTTGAAAATAGCTCTCACGTCTGTCCCCCACCAAATCTCTTCTCCAGGCTAAATATCCTCAGTTCCCTCAGTTGATCTTTGGATGGCTTGATCTCAAAGCACCTTGTCCCAGTCATTCCCCAGGATTCCTTTCAGTTTATCAATAAGCCCCGTAAAGTGTGATGGCCAAAACCTACAGATTTGCTAACAAGAGGAGAATATAGCAAGACTATAGCGCCCTCTTGTGTCCCACACATTTTGCCTCTCTTAATGCAGCCTAAGATTGCATTAGCTTTCTTTGTTGTCATGTTACATGGCTGATTTGTAGTAAGCTCTCATCTCACTAAAACTCCCAGGCCTTTTTTTTTTTTTTACACATGCTGTTTTCTACCTGTTCTTCTAGCCTGTTGAAGTCATTGTAGGACCTTCTTGGTCTTCCATCATATGACTGTATCTCTCCCAGGTTTGTGGCAGTTTCAAATTTGACAAATGTGCCAATTCTAACTTCCTTCAGGTCAATATTGAACAAAGGGCCAAGGACACACCTCTGGCACATTGCCCTAGAGCCCTCTCTTCAAGATAACATTAAGAACTGGCTTTTTTCCCTAAAGGAATAGATCATGACTTAGGTTAAGTGAAATACTGATAATGGATAAAAGGCAGAACTACTTAATTCATACTTTGCTTCTGTTTTCTCTGCCAGAGAGAATGGTATTTGGAGATGGCAGCTAGATGGCAGAGTGGATAGAATTCTAGACTTGGAGTCAGAAAGTGCTGAATTTGAATCCTGTTCCATATGCTTAATAGCTGCATGACCCTAGGCAAGTCACTTAATTGCACTTACCTCATCTTCTTCATCTATAAAATGGGATAATAATAATAAAGCCAACTTCATAGGGTTAAGGTTCAAATGAGATAATATATGTAAATCACTTGACAGGCCTTAAAGTGATATATTAATATAATAATAAAGTGATATATTAATATAATAATAAAGTGATATATTAATCCCAGGCATTATAGGAAAGGATATAAGAAAAGAATATTGAAATGTGAGAATTAAGAAAAGCACAGTTAAGTGTAAGTCACCAGCCCTTTTTGTTGATATTTGTCACCAACTTCAGCTCATTTTGAATTTTAGAATTCCTAACATCATTCCTTTGTTATTAGAATTGTTTCTTTTTATATATTCATTATTGCCTTCTTGAGAACTTCTTGGTCTGCTTGGGGAGATTTTCCCTATAGAATTTTAAGTAATAGAATCCTACTTAGCCTTTCTCTGAATCCTTTAAAATCTTCAAAAACCTAGGGTTCATGTTCTTACTATCACACATTTCCCAAATTTTCCCATAATTTCTACTACTTTGTCAGGATCAGGGCCATTTCTCTTCACTGCTTTCTCCATTTTTTGAAGTATGAAGTTAAGGCAAGCTGGGAATTTATAAGCCTTTATCCTCGACAGGTCTAACAGATTTCTTTATAGTTTGAATCGTCCATCACTAGTAAGCTTCTAGGGAGGAGGAAGGGAGCTCCAGGCTATGCTCTTTTCCCCAAACTCTTTATTTCATTATAAGAATGTTTGCATAATTCTTAGCTGAAAGTTTAAGCATAAAATTGTGAAGTGGCTCTGCTGTTTCCTAAAAAATGAAAAAAAATTAAATTTGGTCATCAGACATGGATAGAATGAATGCCTATCCATTAATCAACCGTGTTCCCTATCATTTTATTTTTTTTAATTTAGGAGAATAAACTTAATGGCCTTAAAGACAGATGCTCAGACATGTACTCCACAAGGCAACTCAGCTTCTATTCCATCCGCAGAAGTATGTCAGCAAGGTAGGTAAATTTTAGTTGTTTAACTAAACCAGAGATATTTTAAATTCCATTGAAAGTTAATGTCTTTTGTTAGTTTTATCAGGTCATCCTCTAGTGATGAAAGGTGTAACTTCTTAAAACTCTCATGCATATGAATACTTATTAGTTCCCTCTAATTAACGCAGCAGAGATTATGGATGGAATTATCACCAAGGCTAACCTGCCTTCCCTGTTCCCTAGGACAATCACTTTTGGATGGGGTGAAGTCAATCTTTATCGAGATTGTATCTGTATTTGCCACTTTAATCTAGTTGGGATTCCTTCACACAATTCATGCTTTTACTGATACTGAATTTGTTTTTCCTAAAATAAATTACATCTGACTTTAAGAAGTTCTTAGGTTCTACTCAATAGATAATTTATTAAGCACCTTATTACATGCAAAGCATCGTACAAAAATTAAATAGTCTTAACTCCTCAAGAAGCTTGCATTCTGTTGGACTTTTCATAACCACACACTTATGCTTCTCAATATTGTAGAGATACCTGAAGACACTCTTTGCAGTTCTCCAGAATCAAAACGCCTCAGGCTCAATGAAACACCTACTTCACCATCTTCTGAAAATGAAAGGAGCCTTGGTTTAAGCAGCTGAAAGTCTGGAAGACTGGATTCCTGGTGAACTTTCATTATCTAGACATAGTATATGACCAAAGTAGGAGAGGCCTTTGGGTCCAAAAAGCGGTTTATCCAATGGAGTGTGTGACTTGTTCAGCATCCAAACCAGGTGCAGCAAGTGCTTGAAGCATGATTCTTTGAGTAGAAGATATTGGCTTGTACTGCTTTTTCAGCAAATAACTATTCTTTCTATTTATCACATGTTTTAACTCAGGAGAATGAAAGTATTTATTCTTAGATTAAATACTGGAGTTGTTCTCCTAAAGATGGAACTCTAAACCTCTTTAGCCATCTGGAAATGTTTAAATTGTTGTGAAAGTCCATGAGCCTTGCCCTTTTTTCTAAAGCATTTTCCTGATAATGAAACTTTTCTTCCAAGATTAGATCTCAAAAAAAGGAGAAAAAAGTAATCTCTTTTAGGTTTGATCTTTTGGATTTTAGAGGGTATGGAGTAATTGGTAATTTAAATGATACCTTTCACTTAGCTGGAAAGTTTTTTCATGATTACTTTATTTGCATTTCAAAAATAACTTTTAATAGCCCACCATGTGTCTTGGATTTGCTTACCTCAGCCCTTATGGGTAAGGATAATAAAATTTTTTTTAAAAACTAAGCTTCTTTTTTTGTTTGTTTGTTTTTTGGAGGGCAGTTGGGGTTAAGTGACTTGCCCAAAGTCACATGACTAGTAAGTGTGTCAAGCACCTGAGGCAGGATTTGAGCAGCAGGTCCTCCTGACTCCAGAGCTGGTGCTGTATTCACTGCGCCACCTAGCTGCCCCCGGGACTAGGATTTTTTAATACAATAGTATTAGAGTTAGAAAGGCCATTGAATTTTTCTAATCTGATCCACACTTCATTTTTTTATAGATTAATCCAGCTTCATGAGAGGTCTCTAAGTAAAATTAATAATTCAGTGAGTACATCTGAAGGTGAATACATACATTTCACCTCTGTTGCAGCCTCCCCTTTATCTCAATCATCTCATTGGGGAAAAAACAGAAAAGACAAAATCCAAAATTTCTCTGTAACAGAAAGCATGTTTCATTTTTAGTTCTCTGAAATCATGAATGGTCATTTTATTGAGCATTACTTCAGCTTTAAAGATGATGAAACTGAGACCCCCCAAATGGGAAATAACTTCGTATTGATATGGGGAAAATATTCCTACTGAGTTCTTATAGGAGAGAATTGTTGCCAAATGGCCCATCCCCACACAGAGATCCCAGAGTAAGTCCTAGGTTTTATTATGTTAAAGCATGGATTCAGAACTCAGAAAAAATAACTCTGAACCCCAGTCGGTATTTTCAGGAGGCATATATAGTTTTCATTTATATCAGAGGGAAAAAAGGAATGGAGAGACAGAATCTCTTACATTACCCAAGAGAAGAAAAAGGAAGTTTTGTGGACATAAACTTAAGGGAATTAGATTTCAAAGCTAGACTTGTGAGATTTATACTTCAAGGCTACATTTGGAGAGCTTGCAGTGGACTAATTGAGAGGAGAGATTTACATGCCATAAGATATTTACTGAGCCAGGGCCAGTGAATTTGTAAATTTATCACCCAGATGGGAGCTGTCAGGAATCTAGGCAAGTGTCATACATTCCCTTTACCCCATCTGGTTCCTTACCTAGAGTCTAAAGCTAATTTTAACAGACCTCTAGAAAGGCCTTAGCCAACTTAGTAACCTTCCCAGCAGAAGTGACAGCTCTGAACCCCAATAGTAAAGATGTAATAAAAAAAATATCCAAAAACTTTTATGACAATATGCAGTGTGTATAGGTGTAATGCATATCAGAGTTTGGATTAGAACCCAGGTGTCCAGGAGCTGGAACAATTGTGTGGTTGGAAAATAAAGCAAAACTTTGTTTTAGGTAGTCACGAATATTTATTACCTGCTGTCTTAGCTGTGGTAAGTAGCAGGTAAATTGCCTGGATATAAAGCAATGGAATCATTTGTTTGACTTTATATCAGCGTAATAGGATGGGTTCTCAAAGAGTCGGACGTGACTGAAACAATGACAATGACAAATAGAGTAGAAATAGACTTTATGAAGCTGAATACCAGTCACTTTTCATATAACCAACATGAACGAAACGAGATGGAAAATAATTCAGCTGGGACTCAAGACAGATTAAATGGCAAAAGGAAGAAATACTTGTTAAAACAGCATCTTACAAAAGTAAGTGGTTGATGAATTCAGTGCCCTTTGATAATTGAAATTTTTCTTTATTTTGTACTTCTGGCAACAATAAAATCATTGCTTGATTCAAACACTTAATAAAATAAAAAAGAAAGCTTACTTATTTGAGATATATGCAGGCTGGGAGTTACTTATCCTGTGAGTTATTGAGTATGATTCTACACATTCCTATCCATACATAGATGTGAATATGAATGTGGAGAGTTTTTTTTTTAATTTTTAACTTTTGATTTTGTTTGTTTGTTTTTGGAGGGGGGAAGACGGCATTTGGGGTTGAGTGACTTGCCAAAGGTCACATGGCTAGTAAGTGTGAAATGTCTGAGGCCAGATTTGAGCTCAGGTCCTCCTGACTTCAGGGCTGGTGCTCTATTCACTGCACCACCTAGCTGCCCCTGGAGAGTTTTAATCTAGAATACTTAACATGTAATATTCCATATTTAATGAGGAAAGACCTATGTTGTTAAATTATGTATATGTTCATAAACTTCCTTTATGGTTAGTGCAGCTTTGGGATAAGTCAATTATCGAAGTGAAGATAAGTGGACAATCTCTTACCCTTAAAGAAGAAAGTAGAATTGTAAACTTGTAGATTTAGAGCTGGAAAGTCATCTAATACAGTTTCTTCATTTTATAGATGAAATTGAGGCCCGAGGAGAGGGGCTTAAGATCACAAAGGTAGTGGGTAATAGAATTGAAGTTTGAACATAGGTCCTCTGAATTGGTTGAGATTCTTAAAAGAAGTGGGAGCAAAAGATTCCAGTGAACATTTTTATTCCTAATATTACCTAGCTTGAGAGACAATGTGGAAGGAGACCTGGCTTTTTGAGTCAAGAATGTCTGAGTTTGAGATATATTGGCTGTGTAACCTTGGGCCAATTGGTATTCCAGGCAACGCTATTAGGACTATTAATTTTGGAATAGTTGCTGATTTGTCTTGATAGAAGTTTCTCACTGTGATCTCCCATCTCCCTCAAAATTGTTTTTTTTTTAATGTCTTTATAACTGACTTACATAAATAGCACTTTTACTAGCCTTCTGTAAGCATAAAGAAGGACATGTATGAAATGCCTTGAGTTTTTTGGAAGAAGAAGAAAGGTATTATTATGTTTTGGATTGTAGATTGATGAAATCTAGGAATATAACCAGCCTCATTTATCCTAGGATAATTCAGTTTCATGGTCTGATTTTAGACAGTCATGAATATTTATAACCTACCATCTTAGCTCAAGTAGATGGCAGGTAAATTGATTGGCTGGATTTAAAGCAATGGGAAGTAGAATTTTCATAATGCTGGATGCCACTTACTTTTTGTATAGTAGGCATATAAATGATTCCTAGCAGATTGTCATTGAGTAGACAACCAACTTCATTATTATTGTCTTCCTTTTTACCTGGTTACACTTTTGGGTCAGAAATGGGATTTCAGTCAGACAAATCTGTCCAAAGTGGGCAGATAATTGGAGAATAGACTTTGTTGTCAGGGCTTCACCATATAAAGTATATGGCCTTAGGAAAAATGATTATACTAATCTGTTACTAGAGCTCAAAACACATTATTAGAAATAAAAGAACAGCCAGTGCTTTTTTTTTCTTTTAGAAAATCTTTAAATACATGTCCATCATCCTGATCCCCCTTGTAGAACCTTTGTTTAAAAAAAAAAAAAGTAAGTATAGGAAAGCAAAATGAATGAACAGAGAGCTGCCTCGTAGCATATGTTTCATTTTGTACTTGTGGTCTACCCCCTCTCTGCCAAGAATAGGGAACATGCTTCATTTTTAATACTTTTTAAAATTAAAATCTTTTTTTCCAATTAACATTTTTCCACTCTTGTTTTTCTCTACTACTCCATCAACTAAACCAAAGAAAGAGAGTTAAGAGTTAAGAGAGTTAAGAAAGAGAAAGAGTTAAGCACAATAAATCCATATATTGGCCGTGTCCAAAAATGTCTCTCATTCTGCACAAGTAGTTCATCACCTTTCTGTCAGGAGGTGGATAGGATTCTTTATCATTTGTCCTGTAGAATCGCTGTTGGTAATTGGGTGGATCAGAGTAAAAATCTTTCAAAATTTAATTTCTTGACAATGTTGATATAGCAAAAACTGTTCTGGTTCTAATCACTTTACTCTGCATTAATTCATATAAGTCTTTCTAGGTTTCTTTGAAATCATTTTTTTCTTCATTCCTATTTTTTAAAAAATTTTTTTACAAAGCATATGTCTTAGCGATACAGTTTTGTTTTGTCTTTTAAAGACTGGGCTCCCCCTAGGCTGGAAATGCAGGGGCTATTTACAGGCCCAATCCCACTACTGATAGGCATGAAAGCTTTGACCTGCTCTGTCTCCAGCATGGTCTGTTTGCCTTCTTAGGCAGCCTGGTGGCCCCCCTTCTGATTAATGCCAAATGTAATGTCCA
>JAQQSV010024184.1:0-10223 GCA_028646515.1 Pseudochirops corinnae
TCAAGGAGAAAATATTACAAGCTGCCGAGAAGAAACAATTTGAATACTGTGGAAACACAATTAGGATAACCCAGGTTCTAACAGCTTCTACATTAAGGGATTGAAGGGCCTGGAATATGATATTCCAGAGATCAAGGGAGCTAGGATTAAAGCCAAGAATCACCTACCCAGCAAAATTGAGTATAATGTTCCAGGGGAAAATACGATCATTCAATGAGCTGGAGGACTTTCAAGCATTCTTGCTGAAAAAACCAGAGCTGAAAAGAAAATTTGACACTCAAATACAAGAAGCATGAGAAGGTAAGCATGGAAAAGTAATCATAAGGAACTTATCAAAGTTGAGCTACTTACCTGCCAACATGGAAAAATGATAATCGTAACTTATGAAACTTTTACCAATGTGAGGATAGGTGAAGGGAATACAAATGGATATATACATATACATACACATATGTCTATATAGGAGCATATATATGCATATGAATACATATCTGAGTATGTGTATATATGTGCACATAGAGGGCACAGGATCAATTGAATAGGAAGAGATGATACTTTAAAAGGTGAAATTGTGAGGTGGAAGAAGATGAGAATGAGAGAAGACAGAGAGAGACAGAATTAGGTTAATCATCTCATATAGAAGAGGCAAGGGATCATTGTTACAGTGGAGGGGAAGAACAGGAAGGCAAAAGGGAAAGGGTCAACCTTACTCTCATTGAATTTGGCTTAGGGAAGGAATGACATGAAGTCTAAACTGAGTATCTTGCCACACAGGAGAGTAGGTGGGATGGGGATGAGAGGGCGAATGATGGAGGGGAGGGCAGAGTGGGAGGGAGGGTTGATAGAAGTAAACACTTCTGTAAAAGGACAGGGACGGGGTAGAGAATAGAACAAGGGAGGGCCAGGATAGGAAGGAGGGACATATAATCGGTCTCTCACAATATGTCCATTGTGGAGATGTTCTGTGTACCTTCACATATATAGCCTGTATTGAATTGCTTGTCTATCCAATGGGGATGGGTGACAAGGGAGGAAGGGAAAGAATCTAGAATTTAAAGTTCTATAATCAAATGATAAAATTATATGTATACATATATAATAATTATTATTAACTATATGCAGCTGGGAATTAAGATATACAGGAACTGGGGTAGGAAGATCCATCTTGCTCTACCAGAATGTCAGAGGGAGGACGTAGGAGAGAACAGAATGGTGGAGGGGTTATACAGTGGGATGTCTTTTTTAGGGTGATGGGTGGGGGGAAGATGGGGAGGAAATTTGTAACTCAAAATTTCATGTAAATGAATGATATAAACAAGAAAATAAATAAACTAATTTTTTTTAAAGTGTAAAAGAAAACTCTCTCAAAAACAAACAAACAAACAACCCCCAAAATAAAGCCAAGAACTAGTAAATTATTGCCAGAATACATACTAATTAATCTTCAGAAAATGAACAAAAACCTTCAGGGAGATCTGGCAGCTGGAGGAGTACTTAGTGATTCTTCTTCAGTGCAGTGTAGGTGTTTCAAAGTTGGAAGAGCAACAAGACCAGTCAAAAGAGGAAAAGAAAAAAACAGGTGCTAACTGTTGCTATAAAGAAAAAATGTTTATTATGAGCAAGACAGTACAAAGAGGAGAGCAGGAGTCGGCAAACAATGGCCTGGCAGGCCAAATCTGACCTGCCACCTGCTTTTGTGTGGCTTGCAAGCTAAGTGTAGTTTTTACATCTTAAAAAAAATTATTAAAAATATAAAAAAATATTTTCAGCAATAATTATTTTAAAATGTTTTCAAAAATACGTTCTACATTGTGGGCCATACAAAAGTCAGTGATGGGCTGTTTTTGACCTGCAGGGCCATTGTCCAGGGCTGCCAGACCCTGGAGTAGAGTAATGGTGGTTGGAAAAAGGTAATTTTTTTACTGATGAAATGGCCTTTTTCATTAGAATATATTAAAACCCTATATAGATGGTTTACAAATATAGTATAATATTGGGCTATACAAAAGGATGAACATAAAGAACTCAGGAATACCAACAAAATGAGAGAATATGTATGTATACACAGAGAGAGAGAGACAGCAATGTAAATAGAACTGAAAAATATACAAATGTAAATATATAAAAATATACAAAATAAATAGTCATGTGAAGAAAACCACATTACAGTATGTCAGAGCTCTGATCAATGTAGATCAATCCAATGCACTTGGACATTTGTGACAGGGGAGCATGCTTTCTGTCTTTTGGAGACAGGTGGTAAACTATAGATGAAGAATAAGTCAAGAATGCTCTGACATAGCCAAGGAAGAGGTAAAGACAGGGAATTGTGGGGAAATGACTTTTTAAAAGACCATCAATAGAACATTTTAAAAAAGAAAAGCATGTAGTATTTGGAAAAATATTTTGAGATACACATTATAAGATATTTGAAAAGTCCTATAATACTTCTAAAATAACAGAGAGCCAAACTTTAGGCAAGATGAATAAGTGAGATGTTGTATATAAGGCAAGGTTCTCTTCATTACCTCAAAACAACTAGAAATAAATCAAATAAACTAAAAGATGGTACAAGACATCCCTGCAAAAAAATCTCCATAGGAAAAATCAAAGGAGAGACAGAGGAAATGAACAGACAAAGTAAAGCTCCTAATACAATGAGGAAAAACTATAAAATGTAGAGAGAATATTAGGGGAAAAAAACTACAGAAGGAAAAGTATGATTCTGCAATCACTACAAGCAGAATCCCAGAAGAGAGAATGAGATGGTCACAAGAATACTAGGAGCAGTTGGAATGTATAATTTAAAAAAATAAAATAAGAGATAAAGAGCAAAATCATAAACCTTAATGAAAAACTAAAAAACAGAGTAAGTGACTTACAAAAGAAGTAAGAAAATGTTAATATTTCAGTGGGCACCTTGGAAGAAAAAAAATGGGAAAATGATAATTCAATTATTATATGATTTAACAGGAAATATTAGAGAAAAAGCTAAAGACAGAAAAAAGTAGAAAGAATGCACCAGTTTTCTCTCTGTCTCTGTCTCTCTCTGTATTTATGTGTGTATGTATGTATGTATACACAAATATCTATATATATATACATATAGATATCATATATATATTTTAAATACAGAAATCATTGACCCTTTGACTAAGAAAGTCAAAGACAGAGGGAGAATTTCCATATATAGAAAACTACAGTAGCACTTTTTAGGGATAAAAAAAACTTGAAAATTACTACTCATCTGTTGACAATGACTGAACAAATTATGGCATAGGGTAAGGGTGGAGAGTTTTGCCCCAACCCCAATTAATGTTAACCAGAAGGCCCAGACTTCTTGATTGAATCAATCAATCAAAGGTGTAAACTTGGTAAAATCTGGTCCTTCCTTAATCAGTTTGGGAAGAGAAAAATGCTTTGATCATTGAATAAAGATAGATGACACTACACAAGAAATGTCTTATAATTGGCTGAAATAATCAAACGTACCTCTGGGCCTATTATAACACAGCAACCAATTTGTCATCTGGTATGCTAATGTCAGGACATTCTAATGGTAGCGCAACTTCAGCCAAGCCCCTGAGAGGAGATCATTTGGGATGAGAGTCTCTGCTTCCCTGTGCCCCTCCCCCATTCCTAAACAATTGTGTGAATTTGGAGCATGTATTAGAACCATGAGAGAGGTCCTAGTAGCAACCAGATCCAGTATCAGCTTCTGTGCTGAGAACTGAGAGATATAAAGAAAGGAAATCCAGACTTTGATGACAGATAATTTCACAAAAGGATTCTAAAAGGCACAAACCCTCTCAACTCAAAACAGAGTGACACTTGGGAAATTCATGAGAATTCCATGAAGGGAAAAAGAAAATCCTTAAGTAACTAAGAGCTATGTAAGTTTGCATTTTGGCCATAAACTCCCTAAATTTTAGCCTACTCTCCCCAGGGACTTTGTGTGTTCAAGAGGAAAATGTGTCCCCGGTTTGGAAAGGGGAAGATGTTTTGGTAGCAACTGTAATTGCCATACTTTCTCAGTGAATATCCCTTCTGGAAATTGATGCCAATTCATTGGTTGATTTGGGGAAGTGAACCAGATGGGGTCTCATGAGTGACAGTACTGGATATCCCAACCCCTCAGGGTTACTCTTACAACTTTGAGAAAAGAGAATTGTCAGCTATTCACTAGGGCATTTGTGCTGAACTCAAATAGAAAGTATCCCTATGAACCACGTATTAACATACTCTGTTATAATATTTTTATTTTATTTTTATTTATTTATTTTATTTCACAGTTACATTTTAATCTGGTCCAGGTTGTTCTCAATGAGTTTTACACCTCTGCCCTTTAGAGGACCAAATTTGCCAGTACCAAATGGAATTGGAGGAATAAGAACAGAGTAGGTGCTACATATGAATGTAATGGAATGTTATTGTGCCATAAGAAATTGAAAAATATGAACAATTCAAGTAAACATGGGAAGATGTGCATAATCTGATGTAGGGCAAGCTAAACAGACTAAAAGAATAATTTATGCAATGACCACAATAATTTAAAGAAAAACAGCATTGAGATATATTAGAACTCTGATCAGTAAAGAGCATATTCCTTTAGAAGTGATAGACTATGAGTATGGAATTAGGCATATATTTTCAGCCATAGCCAATGTGTTCATTTGTTTTGTTTAACTCTACTTCATTTATAAAAGAACTCTATTGAGAGAGGGGCAGTCATTGTAAAATGAGAGTGATATAAAAGAAGGCATCAATAAGGCATTTATTTAAAATAATAACAATAATAACAAAAATAGATCCTGAAAAGAGAATCTAAGAATCATTGGCCTCTCAGGAAAACATGATGAAAAAAAAAACAACCAGAATAACATATCTCTGGAAATTGTAAAGGAAAATTGCTCAGAATGGAACAAGAGGACACATCTAGATAGAACAGATAGCATGCAAAATATTACACTAGAGAAGAGCCCCAAGTTTAACTTAAGCCAAATGTGGTTAGCAAAGTCTCAGAATTCCTAGGTTACATAGAAAATGTTCACTACAGCCAGAGATAAATCATTTACCAAGGGAAGTCTAGTCAGTGTCATCCAAAACTATTCACTTTTAAGGGGGAGAAATATGATTTCCCTTTTACCAGAAACTCTTGGAGGAGGAAACTTCTAATGATGCAAGGCAACACCTTCTCAGCAACTTTTTAAAATGAGAAGTTTCAAAACTTCTCATTTTAGAAAGTTGCCTAGAGTACAGATTTGCCTAGCCAACAGGTTAAGAGGAGGGAGGGGAGCAGTAACCAAGCCTTCTTGGCTTCAAGGTTGGATGATCTACATTCAATATACAATAATGCTTCTGCATAACTAATCCAGAACATTTTAAAATATTTTATTTATTCAATTATATGTAAAGACAGTTTTTAGCATCCATTTTTGCAAAAATTATCCCCTCCCACCTTCCTAAAAGAGTAAACAATATATAGGCTATATAGGTGCAATCATGTAAAACATGTCTCCGTATTAGTCATAGTTGTGAAAGAAGAAATGACCAAAGGGAAAAAAAATATTAAAAAATAAAGTGAAAAAGTATGGTCTAATCTGCATTTAGAGTCTATCATTTCTTTCTCTGAATGTGGAAAGCATTTTCCTTCATGAGTCCTTTGTAATTTGTCTTGGATCAATTTATTGCTAAGAAGAGCTAAGTCCTTTATAATTAATTATCACACAGTGTTGCTGTTACTATGTATAATGTTCTCTTGGTTCTTCTCATTTCACTTTGCATCAGTTCATATAAGTCATCTCAGGTTTTCTGAAATCTGAATGCTCATCATGTCGTATTGCACAGTAGTGCAATTTTTTTATTTTTTTTATTACATTTTTTTATTACATTCATTTTTTTTATTTTATTACATTATTTTTTTACATTCATATACCACATCTTGTTCAACCATTCCTAATTAATGGGCATCCTCTCAATTTCCAATTTTTCACCACCACAAAAAGAGCTGCTACAAGTCTTTTTCTAAATGTAAGTCCCTTTCTCTTTTTTATAATCTCTTTGGGATACGGACCTAGAAGTGGCATTTCTGAGTCAAATGGCATGCACAATTTGGTTGCCTAATCCAGATATATTGAACTTCAATGAAAACAAGAAAGACAAATTGGAATAGAATATACTGAAGAGCAAAGAAAAACTATTTGCATCTAAGAACAAAGGATCTTGCAAAGCTGAGCATAATCTTATAGCAGGGAAAAATGAATTTTGTAACAGAACTGATGGATTCCTGCACGCTTTTTTGAAAACCAAAGTATGAATGAAAAGCATTTATTAAACACTTAGAATCTGCAGAGAACTGTGCTAAACCATGGGAATGTTTCTATCTCTAGATAGATACACACATACACATATACACAGATAAGTATAGACACATGCTTTTACCTATATATTGTATATGTGCACATTAATATGTATAAGACATACATGTGTTATTCTGTTAGCAGTAGAATGAAATAAGCATTATGAAAGAAACCAATTGTATTAAAATACAGTTATCAAATATTTCTTTAAAAAACAAGTTCATGGACCCCAGCTTAAGAATGTTTGCACTTAATTGTTTTAATCAAAAAAAACTAAAAATAGCCATGTTTAT
This sequence comes from Pseudochirops corinnae, assembly GCA_028646515.1. Lineage (NCBI taxonomy): Eukaryota > Metazoa > Chordata > Mammalia > Diprotodontia > Pseudocheiridae > Pseudochirops > Pseudochirops corinnae. Next base: position 6,653 of record JAQQSV010024184.1, read on the forward strand.
TTGAAAGGACAGAAGGGAGAAAGAAAAAGGAGGGAAAGAAAGTCTTCCTAACTATTAGAACTGTGCAAAAGTAAAACATGTTAACTCAGTAGATTGTGAATCTATTCCCCAGAATTTTTTCAGGTTAAACCCAAATTTCTACATGCTAGGGAAATTTCCACACGTATAGGGGAATCCTAATCCGATATGTGTTGAACTACATCATAATAGAGATCCTGTTCACCTTGTAGGTTTGATATATTTTTAATATTTAATTAAAATTGACTCTTGGCCAGGGATATTTGTATTTATCAAGGCCCAGCAGAAATATATTTCCTTAAAGAGTCACAGATCTCTCGTCAATAGGACCTTGAACTCAAAATATAGAGAAAAGGGGGAAAAAACTGGTGTACAAATCAGATACCAGAGAGAGTAGTAGGTGTGCTCCAGAAAGAAAGATATCAGTGAAGAAGGCCAGCATTTCTCAAAATATAATCAATATACAAGAGGAGGTATAGTTAGGGCCCATGTCTATTACATATAACTATTTACAAATACAAAGTAGAGATAACAATCAAAGTGAATGAAAGAGCTTAACACAAGGAGCTAAGTTCATTCTAACAAGTATTACTTGGATTTGGAAGGATGGAAGAAATTTCTGGAATATGGCTACGGAAAAATAATCATCATTTTAAATAGACAGACTATCTATGTACATGTGGTGGATCTATTTTAGGTAAAGTTAAATGGACAGACAAATAGAAGCAATATTTTGCTGAAACTGCAATTCATACCACCTAACCAGAGGGAAATCATGAAATGTGAATTTGGAAATGAGTTCACACAGCTGTCACAGAAGCATGATATAATCATGTGTCATGGTAATAAAATTCAAAGATCTTTTTGTATATGGAAAGCTAAGAGGTACTTAGCACCTAGTTCAAATTAAGCTCTGTTAAAGAAACAGAAGGTATGAACTCCTGTTGCTGACTTAACAGGAAGGGGCTAAAAAAGGAAGGAGCAGTACTGTATATAAGGAAATGCCCCAGAGAGGGAGAGTCAGAACTCCTTGGGATAAGCTTCCTGAAGGCAGAAGCAGCTGCTGCCAAAGAGGTTGAAGAGGAAAGGCTCAGGCTGGAGAGAATGATTTTGATTTTGGGAGCCTGGGTGAAGTGATTTTGATTCTGGGAACCAGCTGGAGCTTGTGGGGAGCTACCAGCTTCTCCTGGGAGCTGCCAAAGACTGAAGAAGCATGACTGTGATACTGGTAGTTTGTATGAACCTGTTTGTGGCTTTCTTAAACCTTGACTTCCTGGGAACAGAGACTGGAAGGATTTAAAGTGGATTGGACACTGTGAGCTTCAGCATGGAACAGGAAGAACATGGAGAACTAGACAAGGAACTGGGAGCTGTCTGTCTTTGAACCCAGGTGACAGTTTAATGAATCGAGGTAGGAGCTGGGACCATGGAAGGGGATTCAGGGAATATGAGAGTCTTCCCCCAAGTAAAGCTGAAAGAAGACTTTACTTGGATACTGTGTACTGTACAATACAAGTTATTGACTTGACATAATGATTTCAGTTTTTGAAATATATAGAAAAAAGATTGTAACTTATTTGTGACTGAGGGGTGGATGGCCTGTGTATACTACCCCTTAAGAGAGTGCTGAGTAGTTACTGATATTGTAACTTAGTGTGCCCCATGAGTAAAGAACTTTGACTATTGTATTTTGTGACCCTTAAGGAGGCAAGCCTCCTTAGGAATGATTGAATGATTGAGTTGATTGAATGATTGAGTTACTAAGTGACTGACTGACTAAATGATTATACTTTGTTCAAAACTGTGTGACCACTGTGATGAAAACTATGTGGCTATTTTCTGTGATAAGTTGTTGTGAATGCTGTATTTTGATTATCTGTGATAAGTTGTAACATTGCAAATGCTGTACCTTGATTTACTGTGAATGTTTTGTTCTAATTTGTTATTGATTAAATAAAGTGTTCACTATACTATGTAATCAGAATCTTAAAAGCTGTTCACAATAGCATTCTTCTGGAAAGCTGCTCGTGCTTGGCTTTGCATCATGGGGACTTAAAATATCCAGAATTTTGTTATGTCTCTTTCTAAAAATAGAACAACTGACAAGTTATTGACTTGACATAATGATTTCAGTTTTTGAAATATATAGAAAATATCAAGGGAGATACTTATTCTTGACCAGGTTCTGACCAATAGTTAGAACTGATTGCCAAAGAAGAAACCAATCAAACCTTGAAAGGAAGTGACCAAATCATCTTTTATTTTATGAGAGCTAAAGAGGGAAATACTGAGCATAGTCTCATATACAACCTAGATTTCAGGGGATCAGATTTCAGAGAGTATAGAGTAAAAGAAAAAGAAAAATCCCATGGGCTAACATTTTAAAGAAGAAATTGATCCCAGAGGTATAAACCGCTCTTAAGAACAAAAATCTGATGACACAAAAACAGTCCATGGAGAAGCTATCTCAAGAGACTGATGAATATACACAGAGAATTTTTGGACCAACTTAATTTAAAAATTCAGATCAAAAAGATTTTAAAAAACAGCAACCCATACAGGAGATTGAAGTAAGGGCAGCTAACTAATGATGGATACAAGAATGATCCACAATGTCAGGATAGTACTGGAAGCAAAATCTGGCAATGCATGTTAAGAATAACAACATACATTTTTTTTTTGCTTTTCTTTGGAGGTGGGAGGGCAGGGCAATTGTGATTAAGTGACTTGCCCAAGGTCACATGGCTAGTAAGTGTTAAGTGTCTGAGACTGGATTTGAACTCAGGTCCTCCTGTCTCCAGGGCTGGTGCTCTATTCACTGCACCACCTAGCCTCCTCCAGCATACAATTTTTTTTTAGCTCTCCTAAGGGAAAAGCCAAATTGAATCTATAAGCATTTATTAAATGTCCACTATGCACCAGGCTCTATACTAAGCAGTAGAGATACAAAGAAGGGCAAAACAAAACAAAACAAAAACAAAAACCAGCATTTGACCTCAAAGAGCTATGCACAAACAAGATATATATAAGATAAACTGGAAATAATCTCAGAAGAAAAACATTACCATTAAGAAAGACCTGGAAGTGTTAATTGGTGGTAGTAGGATTTTAATTAAGTCATGAAGAAGTGCAGGGAAGGTAGCAGGTGAGATGTGGAATGAGAACATTCTAAATATGGAGAATAGCCAGTGAAAATACACAACTGGGAGGTGGAGTGTATCATGAAGAGCATGAAGGCCAGTGTAACTGTACATTAGAGTGTATGGAGAGGACTAAGTGTAAGAAGATTGGAAATGGGGAAAGGCCCAGGTAATAAACTGGGGCGGGGGAGAGGGAGGCGGGAAGTCCTCATAGAATGGATAGGACCAATGCTTGAATGAATAGAATTATTGAGAGGCAGCTAGGTGGCACAGTGAATAGAGCACCAGCCCTGGTGTCAGGAGGACCTGAGTTCAAATCTGGCCTCAGACACAACACAAAACCTAACCATGTGACCTTGGGCAAGTCACTTAACCCCAATTGCCCTCCAAAAAAACAAACACTGGTGGGTCTT
>JAQQSV010024185.1:0-10223 GCA_028646515.1 Pseudochirops corinnae
CTATCTATTTTTGTCTTCTCTTACATTCTGCTGTGCATATGGTATTTTTTCTTTTCTTATTTTACATTTAAATTTATAATGTTTCTTTTTATGTTCCCATTATGTATTTAAGTTTTAGTATTTAAGTCCAAAAGGAAAAACAAAAAGATTTGTTCTACCACAGTGAACAAAATGAAGAACAATGGGTAGAAACTATAAAGAACATTTAGGATTGATATTGAGGAAGCCTTACCAACTAGTGCTGGACAAATGTTAGATATTGTAAAGCCAAGCACAAGCAACTCTCCAGGGGACTGCTACTGTGAATAGCTTTAAGGTTCTGATCACATAGTAAAATGAACTCTCTATTTATTCAGCAATAAACTAAAGTAAAACATTCACAGAAACTAAAGTTCAACAATCGCAATGATATAACATAATAACTTACTACTAAAGTGGCCACATATTCTTAAACAAAAAATATCATTCAGTAAGTCACAATCTGAGTCAATCAATATAAAATACCCATCTAAAGTCTTATTTCATCTTGATTGGAAACTAGCTTCCAATCATCCTTAATTCAATCATCCTTAAGTGGTACAAGGTACAAAGTACAAAGTGCAAAGTTCTCCCACTCCAGGTCACAGTAAATCATAATCTTGTCAGTCAACACTAACTCAAGGAAAGGTCCTTTCATCTTGGGTCAAGGCTAACTTCCAAACTCCATGGTTCCTATTCTATGTTGCTAGCTCTTTTCTGAATTCACCCAACTGTCACCTGGATTCACAGGTAGGCAATTCCCAGCTCCTGTTCTAGTTCCTGTTCCAATTCCTGGTCCTGTTCCTGTTATAGTTCCTGCTTTAGCTTGAAGCTCATGGTGACCAGTTCAGCTCAAGTCCTTCAAAGTCTCTTTTTATGGGAACAGAAAATGTAACAGAGGCACAACAATATCTACACACATCAAGCTTAGCAAAATTACAACAATATCCACATACAATGTTGGCACTATCATCTCAATTCACTTTCTGCTTGTGAAATCAACACAATCAACAGACAGGGTGCTTCTGTCTGACAAAGTAACACAAACACAAATCAACACAGAGAGAACAGACAAGCACAGTGCTGGATACCACAAGTGTTCTCCCTCTCAGTTCTGCTTGGTTCCAGCTTATGCTCTTGCTTTTATGTGTCTTTTGGCAGGTTCCTCCCATTGTGGGCTTCATAGGTTCTATTTCTAACAAAGACTTGATATAGTTACAGGCTAGATTCAAAGATACTTGAAGAGCTGAAACAAGGAGGTAAGTGCTTAAACAAGGAGCTAAGTACAATTTTGCTTACCATTACAGATATGAAAGAAGATAGTGGGTTCCACATTTACTGGAGATCTTCAAATAAAGAAGAGATGGTTATTTCAAAGGTGAATTATAGTTGGGATTGGTACAGTTGTTACTAGATGACTACTGAGGTATTTTCTACCTTGAAAACATTATGATTCCTGGTTCAAAATGGTACCATTTTTATACACTTGTTGAAATAAATATTGAATCCCTGAAAAACCTTTATGAAAGATTTTACTTCTTTGATTTGGAAATTTAAAAACAGTGCCAGTAAGTAGTGAAATACTTTGCAGAATAAATAATTCAACGAGAGGGTTTTGATATACAACATAGTTCAAATCCATGACTTGGATTTCAGTCAACAAATAATTATTAACAAACAGCTTTGAATGTCTTTGGTCAGTCTAGATGTTGATATGGTTCTAAACTATTGATTTTAAACTAAAGTGATTTTTTTAAAACTCTGATCCAAATCAGCTGAGAAAAAACTAGGTACCACAGAGACAAGATATGATATAGAAAAAATGATAGCTATTAAAATACCCCCAAACTTCCAGAAAGTAAAACCAAAGGAGCCAATTTTCTAATATTTCCATATAAATGCATAAAGTTTAGGCCATAAATGCAATGAACTAGTGATCCTAATAGAGACAAATTTATGCATGAATAAAAATATATTTCTTAAAGACTTCTTTTGTTTCAATACTATGCCAATCATAAGATGGGATGATGATATGAATGATAACAGAGGATTTAGAAGTCCTTGGTTGTTATGTGTCTTTTGACTTCTCTGCCAGAGAGAATCACTTTTGTGGGGGAAACAAATTCATTTTGTATGGAACAAACATGGCTAATTAGAAGCTGACACTGAGTGAAACTAAGGAAATAAAAAGAGTATACTTATTTGCCCTTAATAAATTCCACTTACCAGCCTGAAATATACTATATTCTAAGGCAGGGGTGGGGAACCTGAGGCCTCAAGAACATATGTCGCCTACTAGCTCCTGGAGTATGACCTTTTGACTGAGTCCAAGTTTTGCAGAACAAATCCTTTTAGTAAGGGATTTGTTCTGTGAAATTTAGACTCAGTCAAGTGGCTGCACTTGAGGACCTAAAGGGCCACATGTGGCCTTGAGGCTGTAGGTTGCTCACTGCTGTTCTAGGGCACTGAATTAACCAATCCATTTGTCAACAAGTATTTATTTATTTATTTTGGGTTCTGGTCTGCCTTTATTAGAAGTAAGGAACTTAAGAACTGAGTGAGGCTACAATGACAGAAGAAGTGGGCTGGATAGAGAAGGTTTAAATGAGGCTAAACTCTAAGAGCAGGGAGTGTAGGGAGTTCTTTCAATTCTAAGGCAGGGGAGAAGAGGAATAAGGGGAAAATAAAATGGGAGGAGAGGAGAGGCAGGATGGGATATGGACTAAAAGGTGGGGAATAAGGTAGAAAGTTAGCAGAAGAGGGCTCAGAAGGGAGCTTCCCAGGAAGTGCGAGCAGCCATCAGGGCCCATTTCAGCTACTCATAGGTAACAAACATCACTATATTCCAGGAGCCCAAGCAGAGGAAGGAAGGCATGAACCTTTTGTAGAAGGCTTAGGATCCATCCTTCCAAAGCGTGGTGAGGGCACAGTGGCCAGCACTGGCATACTGGCCCATGGCAGAATTCATGTATCTAGTCTTGACCACGTCCACAAGGGAAACAATGATGGTGGTGCAGAATCCATCCCCAAAGGCTGATGTGAAGCGGCATGGAAGATCATCAGTCAGGAGGACATCTTTGATGAGATTATAGGTTACCAGCTAAGCACAATTGACAATAACATTGCAGGCAGTATTGGGTGGAATTCCTTTCCACAAGCCCCAAAGGACCTCTTCTCTGGCTATAGTCTTATAGACATTCACTGTACCCTGGTATCTCTGGCTGCCACCTGCATGAGCCTGGGCCTGGAAATGTACCTTCACCATATCTGTAGGTTGGGCCACACCCATTGCTAGAGACCCTGTGGTGCAGCCTGCCAGGAGGTGGCTCCCAATGCCTGCATGCTCAGATTCCTTGGTGTAGAACTGCTTGACAGTCATAGAGGCCAATGAGAACAGAGGCAAAACTCATCTGGTGTTGCAACCCAGCCACTAGCCCATTACACAGGTTTCCAGCACCCTCAGTTTTGACTATTGTCATAATGGTGCCCATGACACCCTGATACTGGGCAGTGGTAGAAGAAGCTTGGACAGTCCCTGGGTTCTCTCCTTCAATCTGCAGCCGGACTTTGGCTGTGTCCAGGGGGATCATGATGAGGTCAGTGATACAGGCAGCAGTGCCAGCCCCAAGGAACTTTACTGAGGATGTTAGGGGCACATCTGTAGGCTTGAATCCAACTGTGATTTGATGTTGGCTTTCTGCTCCTTCCTAGGAGGCAAAAGAAAAATGGAAAGATAGCCTTTACTGAACGAACAAGATGAGAGAGGAACTCTGCCGGAATTCTGATCTGGAGGGTCTCATGATGATGACACCTTGATCAAGCTTCTCTAAAGGTTTCCCACTATTCAAAGCTGCTCAAAGCAACCATGGCCCACTTCCCTTGATTTACCATAGAAAGTTGTTCAGAAACTGAACGCCTAATGATCATACTATGCCATGTACCTGGAGTGTAGAGGAAAACACAAGGAGGCAGTGGGGGCAAAAAGTCTGTGGCAGAGTCCAACGTCCAGTGGGCTGGGTGCGGGAGGGACTGCCCAGTGATCTCTCCACTGGGTTGCCACAAGGCCTGAGCCTTGGAGGAGGTTAATGCATGCACTGAGGAACCAACAAGGTTTTATTAAGGGTTGGTACTAGGGGCTAGAGTCACAAAGACACAGACAAAACAGTTCTTCCCTTCAAAGAGCTCACATTCTATAGAACTGGAGATTGTGAGTGCTGAACCATATTTAGTGATATTTAAGGTGAGATGTGCCAGAGGACTGGAGAAGGTGAAATATCTTGAATTTCAAAAATGAGCAAAATGATCAATTCTTCCAACTATTGGCCAGTGAATTTAGTGAACATTAAGAAAAAGAAGCAATGATTAAAAAAAAAAAACCTCATCATGGTTTCAGCATTATCATCTCTTAGGAAACTAAACTTACTTAGTCTTTTGACAAGGTAAGTGATCTAGTAAATCTATGACACAGAAAATGTTAAGACTCCTTACAGAGATTATAGACCAACATTACATAACACATCTCATGCTATTCTTGTGGAAAATAGGAATGGTTTTTTTTGTTGTTTTACATCTGAATCCTTCTTACAACCATTAGCCTCATCCTCCTGATTACCTTTTGTTTAGTCTACTAAAATAGTCTGCTAATTGCTCTCCCTGTCTAAAATGTCTCAACTCTCCCTTCTTTCCTGTTGGGTAAGATACACAACTGAGTGTGTATGTTATTCCCTACTTAAGACAAATCCAATGTGATTAAGGTTGACTCTTTCCCTTTCGCCTTCCTGCTCCTCCCCTCCATTGTAACAGCCTTCTCCTGTCTTCTTTACTCAAGATACTCCACCCCATTCTATCTCTCCCCTCTCTTTCTCCCAATATATTATTCTCTCACCTCTTAATTTTATTTTTTTATATCATTCCTTCACATTCAACTCACCCTGTTACCTCTGTCTATGTGTACATGTACACACATATAGACACACACATATACCCACCTATACATATATATGTATGTATATATATATGTATATATACATACAGACACACATATATAATCCCTTCAACTACCTCATACTGAGAAAATTCTCATGAGTTACCAATATTATCTTTCCATGTAAGAATGTAAATAGTTCAACATTAATAAGTTCCTTATGATTTCTCTTTCCTATTTACCTTTTCATACTTCTCATTTCTTGTGTTTGAAAGTCAAATTCTCTGTTCAGCTCTGTTTTTTTTTTATAAAAAATTCTTGAAAGTCCTCTATTTCATTGAATATCCATATTTTCCCCTGAAGTATTATGTCTACTTTTGCTGAGTAGGTGATTCTTGGTTTTAATCCTAGCTTCTTTTACCTCCAGAATATCACATTCCAAGCCCTTTGATCCCTCAAAGTTGAATCTGTTAGATCTTGTGTTATCCTGATTGTGTTTCCAAAATACTAAAACTGTTTCTTCCTGACTGCTTGTAATATTTTCTCCTTGACCTGGGAACTCTGGATTTTGGCTATAATATTCCTAGGAGTTTTCTTTTCAGGATCATTTTGAAGAGGCAATTGGTGAATTGTTTCTATTTCTATTTTGCCCTCAGGTTCTACAATATCAGGGCAATCGTGATTGATAATTTCTTGAAAGGTGATGTCTAGGCTCTTTTTTTGATCATGGCTTTTAGGTAGCCCAAACATTTTTTTGTAAAGGTCAAGTTCCATGATTTTGGGACACCAAATATTAACAACAGAATTTTTTTTTTGATGTGTTTGTTGGTTTTGCTATATATTTTTGTTTCTTATTCCTCTTATTTTATTCTGTTTTTAAGGGATGGCTCTCTGGGATGGGGAGGAGGCTAAATACATGGGAAAAATATAAACAATATAGAAAGAAATTTGATTACATCAATAAATTTTTTAAATAAAAAACAAAAGAAATGAAATAGGTCTAATGATCACATTATAAAGTATTTGAGGTATTCTGCATATTTGGGGATATGATGTAGGAGGGGTCTATTTTTCTATAATAGTTGTAAAGTAGTCGAAACAATTAATCATCATATGGCTAAAGTAGAAAATACAAAAGAATTTTAGAATCAGAAAAAAATTGTTAAGTCACCTTGGGACAATCAATTCAGCCTCAGTTTCCTGATCTGTAAAAAATAAGTAAATGATAACTGCCCTATGTCCAAACAATTTGTCATAAAGAAAAGTTTGTCATCCTTGCAGTAACATAGAAATGGGTATTACATTATTACACATTCTGAAATTATCTTTAATGCTCTATTATGTACCTCATTAATTTCTAATTGGAGAAAAGGTCTTTAATCCTTTTTCATAAAGTCATATGCAGCGACACTTTATACCCAGGAACTACCTTTTATCCAGTTTATGTAGTGTATACTGCTGCTGAAATCCAATTTTCTAGTGTGCTTTAGCCATGACTGTATAAAGTTTCTTCAAATAAAATGGCCTGTCTTCATTCATTAAAAGGTATTTCCTTTGAACAAGGAACCAAGTATATCTAATAAGCTAATATGTTATTTTCTTCTGGCTGGAACTGTTTTCAGAACTAATTGTGTCCTTATAATCAGACTGTCTACAGTAGTTCATGTTGAGCTGATAAGACAGTCAAATGCTTTCAAAAATCTTTTCAATTAAATTAATATAGAGATTGCTCATGGTGGAAATGTAAAATAACAACAACAATCTACTACACTTTTATATAAATATTTGGTAGATAAAGAAAGCACAGAATGTTTTACTAAAGAATTCAATAGTATAAATTTAAAGCCCAAGATACTAATTGGTTTTTCTCTATCCCATGATTGCCAATTTCATTCTGAAGCCATTACAATTCTACCCATCTTCAAGTCTCATATTTACTTGCAACTCTTTCCTGTCTCTCCAACCAGAAATGGCTTGTACCTCTCAGGCACTTACCTTAGTCTATTTTTATTAGTTATTTCTGTAACTGATTCGTCTCCAATTATATTATAAGCTCCTCCAGGGGACACTTGGTCCCACTTTCACTTTTTCTCTTATCTTTGCCATTCTTGGTCATTGACTAGATACAGTGAAAGGGGTCCTTGGAAAGTAGGGGGAGGGGTGACCCATAATCCTTTCTTGCAGAAAAATCAACTATTCAATCAGCACCAACTCTTTGTCTCTCTAACACTTTAAAAAGGATACAAGATCAACTCTCTAAGCACAGAGGAAGACTGAGAGAATATTCTGAGTTAAATAGGCATAAATATATTATGTTATCTTAAAGAATGTAAACTGGGATAGAGGGTGGTGATGAAGTGATTGTGGTCCAGGGAAGAGAAAACATACTTAATCTTAAGTGTTCTATCTCAGTTCATAGAGCATTGGACAGCATGTTTTCTGGGAAAAACAACAACAAATAAAACCCAAACAAAACAAAACAAACAAACAAAAGAAACAAAAACAATCTGGGGCTATAGAGCTCACTATGAGTAGACTGTGATGTGACAGCCAAAAATGCTAATGTTATTTTGAGATGTATTATGAGGAACATGGCTTCCAAGAATAGGGATGCAATAGTCCTACTGCACTCCACCTTCATTACACCTCATCGGAAGGACTGTGTTCAGTTCTACACATCAAAATTTAAGAAAGTTGACCAACACAAGTGACCAGAGGAGGGCAACCAAGAAGGTGAACGGCCTTAAATCCATATCATATTAGGATAAGTTGAAGACATGTTTAATCTTGATCAAAGAAGACTCAAGGAAAACATAACCATTCACAAGCATTTGAAGAGGTACCATGTACTGGATGAATTAGTTGTGTTTAGATGGATGGATGGTCAAAACGAGAAAAAATAGTCAGCAAATGCGAGGAGAAAGTCTATGCTTGATAAAGGGGGAGGAAACAACTTTCCTAACAACTAGAATGATTAAAAAGTGAAATGGCTTATGTGTTCTCCCTTCTTAGAGATTTTGAAGCAGGGACAGAATGGTCCCTTTTGTCAAGTAATTACAATGGAAATTCCTTTTGTTTATAGTTTGGATCAGATGTCTGTGGAAGTCTTTTCCAACTTAAATTTTGTGATTCTTTAGTGTTAATAAAGGACAACTGCTATGAAAATGTTATTCCCCTTTTTGTACAGCATGTACCTGACAGCACTTAGTCCAACAAAGCATCTAATTCTGCCAGTGTCTTTCTCCAAAATGTTTGAGACTTTAGAGAAGGAAGAAAAGCCTGCCCTATGGGAGATCATGGAAGGCTTAATAGAACAAGTCCTTATGAGCTGTGCATGTGTTCAGTATCAGCCCATGGAACTGAAGATGGGGGAGAAGAGCATCAAATGTTAGAGCAATAAGATGTTTTGGGGAGTATGTAGTTTAATACACCAATTTTATAGAAGAGGGAACTGAAGCCTCAAAAGGCAAAATGACATGCACAGGGTTAAGCAATATATTAATGACAGAGTTAGAATTTTTCCCTTCATACAACACAATGTCTCTGGCTAACCTAATATTGCACGTGAAAATGTGCTGACTGAGCACCTTTATAGTTTCCAGGATGTATCAATTAATTCAGCCAAAAAGAAAAGTCTGTATAATTTCTTCTTTCTCCTCACTGCCGTTTCTTACCTATCAAGTCTTTCAAAGAAACCCAAGATGTCAACAAGATCAGTATAGCTCCATGGAAGAACTAGGGAGATACTACAATATTCAAAGCTCTTTCTTGGTAATGAAAAATATGAACTGGTGGCCACAGACCTTGTCAAATAATTTAGTTTATTCAGAATTGAATATCTTCAGTTTATGCTAATACGATATGGATGTTTCCATCGAAGCTGCTTTCATCATCAATGCTAGGATGGAATTAGTTGATAAAGAACTGATATTCTCTGAAAAACAGCAAAATATTTTACAAGAGTAACATTTGGTAGCATTTGGGTCAAAGCATCTTATTTCCTGGTGACCCTAAACCAAGTAGAATCCAATGGTATAAATTTTACTTTGTATACATATTCTATCTTCTTGAACCCATGTGTATTTTGTTTCCTCTCATCTTTGTAACTTCAATGTACTAGCATAATACTTAACATGAAAACATAAATACCTAACATGCTTAAAAATACTCATTGAATTAAACTCAATGTGTATTTACTAAATCTCTACAGTGTCTAATAGGCACTGTGCCTATTAGTCATCCCTTTTGCTAAAGGACCTTACATTCAAACAGGAGATAATGACTACGTGTCTAAGCATATACAGAATAAATAACAATATGCCTAGATGCAAAATAGTTAAGTACAAATTAATCCAAAAGTTAGGGCACCAGCAAAGGTATCATCAGGAAAGGCTTCATATAGAATATAGTGCTTGAAGGAAGAGAGGGATTCTATGAAAGAGAGGAAAGGAGGGCACAGCTTCCAGGTATATGGACTAGCATATATGAGAGTACAGGGATGAGAAATGGAGCAATATATATAGAGAGAGAGAACATGAAGAAGGCCAGTTTGACGGGATCACAGAGAGAAGGAGAAGGATTAATATGTGATGAAGCTGGAAAGAGAGGTTGGTGTCAGTTTGTGAAAGCCTTGAAAGACTGAAGAGAGAATTAGAGAACTTTCCAATAAGATCAATAGTAAAGCAAGGATGTCTAACATTCCTATTACTGTTTGATATAGTAATAAAATATTATCTGCAACAAACAAGAAAAAGAAGTAAATATTGACATAGAAGAAAGAAATACCATTTGTGTAGATAACATGGTAGTTTATTTAGAGAATCCCAGTCAACTAAGAATTTAATTAAAGCAATAACTAGCAAAATTATGAGATATAAAATAAATCCACATAAATCATCAGTATTTCTGTATGTTATCAATAAAACTCAGAAAAAGAGATGGAATAAAAATTACCCTTAAGATGCTACTGAGTGTACGAAATATTTAGGAATCTATCTGCCATGATCTATATAGATGTTTTATACAAATAAGGAAAGACATAAATAATTTAAAAAAAAATAATTGCTCATTGGAAAACTGATGAAACAAAATGATACTGTTACTAACTTTACTCATTCATTGTCATACAAACAAAAATACCAGAATATTTTTCTATAGAGCTGGAAAAATTACTTAAGAAAATTAACATATTTGAACAAAGGTTAAGATTCTCAAAGGAAATTATGAAAAAAAAAAACCGGAATAAAGAGGATCAAGAATTTCCAGATCTCAAACCAGATAA
>JAQQSV010024186.1:0-10223 GCA_028646515.1 Pseudochirops corinnae
TCCATATGTTTAAAGATATCTTTAATTTCTGTCTCTGTAAATTGCCTGTTCATATCCTTAGACCATTTATCAATTGGGGAATGACTTGTATTCTTATAAATTTTACATAATTCTCTGTATTGACTGTTGAGTCTTTTGTACCCAATCTATTCCATTGATCCATTACTCTATCCCTTAGCTAGTACCAAGCAGTTTTGATAACTGCTGCTTTATAATACAGATTAAAATCTGGTATAGCTAGGCCACCTTCCCTAGCATTTCTTTTCATTAATTGCCTTGATATTCTGGACTTTTTGTTCTTCCAAATGAATTTTGTCACTATTTTTTCTAGTTCTAATTTATTAAAAGTTGAAGATGTAGGTTTCACAGATGAACATAGGTGCTAATCCATCTGATCCCAATCCTATTACAAGTCTCAGAATGAACTTGGTATAGTGGAAAGAATATTTACAGTTATTCCTTCCAATCGCGACTTTCTCCACTAAAGTTTTGATATATCATGAGTTGGCAAAACAAATTAAATAGGAATTTTGGGAATGTTTTATGGAATCTGCAGAAGACACACTAAGGCCAACAGATGAAACAGAAAAAGTTTAGAAACTCAAAAATGCGTAAAATATACATGTAGTATTGTATAATATCAATATTTTATCTTTCAATACCAGAAATATACACAATTTCTTTTTCAAAGTTAAAATAAAACGTTAAAGTTTGGTAAAAGAATGCGACACAGACAGCAGACAACACACAAAGTCTAGTATTTTTACTTAACATTGACTTACATATAACCTATGACCCAATACTTAATTCAAATTTTGCAATAAGGTACTGTAAACACTCCATAAAAGAAAAAGGAAAAATTAAGATTTCTTTTCTGGTACGAAGGGAGGGCCAAAACATTTTATTTGGATTTTATAAATCATGGGGGTGCCGTGCCTCTAACCCCCACCGTGTGGAAGGGATAACTGTAGTCCTGAAGTCAGAAGACATGAGTTCTAGTCCTTTTTCTGACACTTGAATAACTCTATATGACCCTGGTCAAGTTGCCTAAGTGCCCTGAATTTTGGTTCCCTAGTTCTGAAGCCTTGACCAGTTTATCAGTGAACTTAAAGCAAGTCATTTAATCTTCCTCTCTGCCTGTTTTCCTTATCTGTGAAATGGCAACAAAAATACTTGCACACCTTGCCTCTCAGAGTTGCTGGCTGGAACATAAGAGCTTTGGAAAGGGTAAAGCAGGCTCGATTATATAAGTGTGATTTCTTCCTGGCACCCACCTCCTGCCAGGGAGGTGATAGACCTAAAATGCTGAATGAGACACATTTTTGGACATGTCTAATTGGGAATTTGTTTCTCTGGACTATGCATATTTGTTATTAGGGTTTTCTCTTTTTTATTGTTCAATTGAAAAAAGGAGACAGTGGGAGGAAGAGATAATAAATGCTTTTAAAACAGATGAACGGGGGCAGCTAGGTGGCATAGTGGATAGAACACTGACCCTGGAGTCAGGAGGACCTGAGTTCAGATCCAGTCTCAGAAACTTACTGTGTGATCCTAGGCAAGTCACTTAACCCAGAGTGCCTCTAAAAAGAAGTAGATGAATAATGATAATTACAAAAAATAAAATTTAATACTGAAATAAAATGGAGACTCAGGAAATATTTTTTTTAAAAAAATATGATTTCTTTCCTCACCTGTCAAATGAGGAGAATGGTATTTGCTTAAAGTACCATATAGGCTTCCTGCATGGATCCAATAAGTATCAACATACATGTGAAAGTGCTTTGAAAACTGTCAAATGTCTATCATAAATGTCAGGGTGATTGTGTTCTAGCCATCTTTCTACTGCTCAGTACTCCACAAATGCCTTTCACATGCACAGTATATATTGGTTACTCTCACTCACACGTTGTCTCCTTCATTAGCAGAACTGGTCCAGTGCCCTCAAAAAGGCCTCTATCAATGGGCCTCATCAGTAGTGTTACTGCATCCCTCACATCGGATTTCACCAAAATGGAAACAAGGTCAAAGGTTCATAGAAGAGATGCCCCACTTTAGCCACCAAGCTAGAACCACCCAGTCATCATTTCATCCTTCCAAGTGGACTGAATCAAAACCTGAACCATGGGTCAAACATCTGATCAGAGCTGCACAACATCCCTACAGTGACCATAGGGTGGCACCTGTACTGTTCCCTATCTTCAACAACAGGCCAATGCTAAATCAACTCTACACTTTAAGAAGACTGTAGGCACCTCAGTCATGTCCTTATCTAGGCCCAAAATCAGGACCAAGAAAACTGAGAGATCGTTAACGCCACCAAACACAGTCTTACACTCCCACTCGGCCCCAAACATCAAGTGGAGTCTCCATGGAACCCTGACTCACTGAACCCAGTGGATCCCCCAGGTCCTGGTCACCTTCCTAAGATTTTTTCAGACTCTGACCATCCAATGGAAGACCTGCTACAACTCAATCAGAAACCTCCTTCTCCATCAATCCCCAATCCTTGGGCTGAAATTCCGCCAAGTGAGGGCCATAGGCCCAAGGCTGAATCCCAAACATGTCGTGACTTCCAGGCTGCAGCTATATCTGTGCCAGTGAGTCCCTGCCAACAGATTAAAGCTTCACTAAAGTCCAGATGCCAAATCAGGGCCACAAGTTCATTAGCAAGATTATGCAACCAGGAGCCCAAGGCCACAGCTGCACCATCACCATCTTTTCCTGATGACTGTAAGTCCAGGACATAACTTTGAAGTCATCAGGCCCCCTGAGAAAAGCTTCAGAGGGATCTTGTTCCAACCTCAGATCCACAGTAGTGACAGTGTCCTTGCTGAGGTTTTCTGACCGCCAGTCCAGGACCATGGCTGTATCTCCATCCCATCTAAATCAGAGAACAAGAGCCAGAATTGCAAGTCAAACAAAGAAGAGGTACAGGTCCATTGCCCAAGTTTCATTTCGAGCAGAAAAAAAATACAGGAAAACAATGCCAGAAGCAAAAGACAACCAGGCCACAATTCCATTAGATCCAAACCATAAAGCTACCCAGTCTCCCCTGGACCTAGACTCCAAGGACACAATTGTACCTGGCTCTGATAGCCAGGTGACCCCTCCATTCATCCCTAACCTGGACCAAACTGAAACTGAAGATATTCCATATGCAAACATCCAGACACTTCCAGCAAGACTAAACCATGATGAAAAAATGGCACATACAACTGACAAGCAGACTACAACTTTAACAGGCCAGGATCATAAGGCAACACTTCCATTGAGAAGAGGAAAAAACTTGGAAAAAACTGGATTATGGGTCCACATCATCACCTGGACCTGACCAACAAGCTGAGGATACACAAGATTTCATGGAGCAAAAGCCCCAGGAAGTAAAGCCACCAAAGATAGACTACCAGGCCATAATCTTAATAGACCAAGACCCTAGATCATGATCTCTGGGCTTAGACTAGGAGGACAAAGCAAAAAGCAACCCCATCTCCTTTGACCTCAGGCCCACAGGATAAAGCCCAACTTCTCCCTGACCACCGGACCACACTCGAAACCAACCTTGAACACTGGGCTGAGACTTTAGCAGACCCTATTAGCCATGTGTGCCTTCATATGGAAGAAGAGCCCTGGAAAATGACACCTCTTAGAACCAGTCACCAGGACACAACTATGTCAAACCAAGGTTGTATAAGGCCTCCAGTGAACTTAGACCAGAAGGGCAATACTTTATCTGGCCCCAGCTACCAAAGTATATCTCCCACCAGCCCTGAAAAACATCCTGAGCACTCAGCAGGTCCTAATGCTCATGTCTTGCTTCAAACTGAACAGCAGCATCCAGAAACAATGGCAGCTGAAGTCTAGAATCACCCATTAATACCCCACCTGTCATTAAACCCCCAGTACTCAATTCCATTTGGTCCTACAGCTGAGGTCCCACTTCCACCCAGCCCCCACAAGCAGAAGGAAGATATGCAAGTCCTCATTACCCATCCCTCAATTCCAACTGAACCAGAGCACTGGGTGACAACACAACCGAGAACTCATCAGGCTACAACTCTTAACAGGCCAGAATTAAGGGGCAACAATTCCCCTGAGTTCAGATCCCCAAGACATAAATCTAGATGTTCCCAAATATCCTGCCATATCTTTACCTGATCTTGACCACAAGTTGGAGAATGCTCCAGACTCCCAAACCCCAGCCACACCTCTTTCAGACCAATACCACTTCCAAATATCAGTGGATTTCGACCATGAAGTTACTCCTCTATCCACACCCAAGCCCCAAGTGTCTCTTCCACACAGCTCTGAGAAACAAACTGAAACCACATCCCATTCTATAAAGGTTCAGAGCAAACTTCCAAGAAGTCTGTTTCATACCAAAAGGGCTTCACCAAATCTCAACTACAGGGCCACACTGCCACTGGGGGTTGGCCACCAGGCTGAGCCTTCAAAAGGCCAGAGCTATCAGATTAAGGTGGAACTGAGCTCTAGGCATCAAGATCAGATTCATGCTAGGTTCCAGTCCCAGACTCAGACTATAAAAAACAGAAGAATTCTGTGGTGCTTAAATTACATCAAACCATATAACATAGAGGGGGGATTTGTCCCTACTAGAATCATTCAAACAATCATCAATTCCATCCCTCAACAGAAAATTAAAAATGACATCTGTAAGCAGAGTCTCCTTCGCAGGATGGGCGTGCCTGTCCCTTTTCATAAAGGCCGATGACTTTTAATGGCTTATCCAGTCTGTTTAATCTGTACTTCCTGGATACCAAATGGCTGTTCTCACATTCAGGAGATGAAACACGTTTGTGTAGCCCAACTTCTGGCCATACCAACCCCTCTGCCTGGTCCTAAGGAGGAGTTACGAGTGAAATTTGTTCTCCAATTACGAAAGGCAAAATTTCCTATTTACAAACACCAAAATACTCATTGCAAATCCCACAGGCTATCGTACAACTAATCAAGCTGCCTGGCACTTTCCTCTTCACTGCCACTTCCTTCACCAGCAAGAGAAAAATGGCAGCTTCTGTCTGTGCTCAATAAGGATCAGCAGCCAATGGGGAGAAACCCCCCCAGAGTCCAATCTCCTTGTGTAAGAGAAATGTCAGTGAAGAAGAATCACAGCAGAGAAGAGGAGCTCAGAACCACTAGGACGCTTTTCAGATCTTTTCTAGAGATATTTCAAATGAAGCAAAAGGGACATTAAATTACCATCTTTTTCTCTTTGAAAGCAATTGACTCCCTGAGTATATTTGGAAGCTGCATCTTATTTCTTATCATGTTTTGTTTTAATATAGCAGGACAGGGAGACAGGAAGCCTGTCTTTTCTTGTGAGTTCATGGTGAGAACCAACTAAAGACAGTAATAAGTATGTCAGGAGAAAGGTCTCCATGTTCTCCCCTCCCTCTCATGCCCTAGTCTAAGCTCAGAGAGTGAGACGAGTATACCCAAAATAGAGCAGAAAAGCCTTCATTACCTGCCTCTTCATTTTATTTAATAGCACATTAATAAATGTCTTTATCCCTACAAACCTTGGTAAGGCATACCTATATTATCCCCTCCCTTACCCATATACTAGCTTCAAAAGAAATTGTGTTCTTGGCTCTGCAATTCTGTATTTCAAAAGGTCCATAGTTTCATCACTAGCTAATAGACAGAGGCTTTGAGAAGTGAGTCATGGCTACCAGTGCTGAGATGGGTCAGGTTCGATCTGGGAACCAACAACAGAACTTGCATGTGTGTGGCTGGGGGGGTGAGAGACAGGGAAAGACAGAAAAGTCCCATGGTGTTTAAATAACATTAAACCATATACCACTGAGGGGGAAGCAAAGGTAAGATTTCTTATTAGAGCCTAGATTGAACCTGATTAAAGCTCAGTTCAATCTTACACTGATGATCAAAGCCTCTTGGAACCTCAGTCTGGCAGCCAGGACCTGGTGGAGGTGTCCTGTAGGTGAGGTTTAGTGAAACCCTTTGGAGGCCAAAACAGACCTCAGTTAGTCAACAGGCATTTTTAAAGTACATGCTTTGTGTCAGGCAACATGCTAAACAAAGGGATACCAGTAGAAATAGAAATAGACAAATTTGCCCAGGGGGAGGGGGTAGAATGTGATCTGGCTTCTGGGAACATCTAATACGGTTTAAAAATTTGTGAAACCTTAATTAGTTGATCATCCTTACCTTCTATAAGGGTTAAAAAAAATTTCCATCATCTGGTTTTCTCTGTTTTGGTGATGTCCCTCTGACCACTGATGAACCTAACACACTTCTCTAGGCACAACTTTTAAAGTCTTTCCAGTTTGATTTAGAAGTTCTTTTAGGCGTCTCCAGCTCTTTATGACCCCATTTGGAGTTTTCTTGGCAGATACCAGAATGGTTTGCCATTTTCTTCTCCAGATCATCTTGTTATAGTCAAGAAATAGATAAGTAATACTTTATGGAATTAGAAACCAGCCAAGTGAAACTTTATGAACCTGGGAAGCCAGCCTAGGGAAATTTATCTTTTTCTTGCAGGGTCTTGCATGCCCTGTGCCCCTCCGCTTACCCTACAGACCCCCTCCACTCCACTTGTCTTAGCAACAGCTTGCTTACGTCTATATGGTAACCTGTTTTAGTAACCAATTGTGTTAGTTAGATATGTAAACCAAAGAATGTATAAAAGGTTCTCCACCCCGAAATTTGAGGTTGTTCCCTCTCTAATTGGCATGGAGTAGCCCCAGCTGGTAAATTAAAGCTCTTTAAAACTTTTAATTCGGGCTCTGTGGTCACTTTGTTAAGACTCGTCAAGTCATGTCATTTCAATCTTACAGATGAGGAAACTGAGGCTGTAAATGGGGTTAAGTGACTTGCCCAGGGTCACACAGGCTAGGAAGTGTTTGAAGCCAGATTTGAATTCAGGAAGATGAATCTTCCTGACTCCAGGCCCAGTGCTCCGTGCACTATGGTGCCACCTGATGGCCCCTTCCAGTTAGGTAAGACTTGCCAAATCTAGCATAAATTTCCAAATCTACACTCAACTCCATGATGTGACATCAAAGTAGGTTTTTACTGGAGGCTTTGTCATTTGGCAGATAGAAAATATGGAATGCTTAAGGATGTGGATCTAAATTTATAAAATGAGAGTATCTATTATCCTGCTGCATTATCATGCCATTAAGTATCCTTTGCAGAAAAATCATCTGCTACCATGTGATCCTGACTGTAAAAATCAAGCAGACTCAGTCCATAGCTCTTTGTGGACCCAACCTACCTTTTTAGCCTCTACAATCAGTTTTGTTTGCTCTATAGTCCAGCAAAACTGGCCCCCTTACTATCCCTCACACTTGGCGTTCCATCTACCACCTCAGCCCCTTTGCACTAGCTTGGAACACCTTTCCACACCAGCAGTGGTTCTTAAGCTCAAGCATGGCCTTCTCCATGAAGTATCTCCCTCACTTGATCCCAGCTGCTCGTGTCTTCCCCAACAAAATTTACCTTTTCTTTAGGCTGTATATACTTCGTATTTATTTTTATACATGTAGCTTTGCCCAATTAGTGTGTTTGCTTTTCTATCCCTTATTCCACACCACAGTGCCTGGCACTTAGGTGCTTAACACAGTGCTGGTATAATTCTGACTAATAACAATGCCTAAAATACAAAAATGCCGTTCTTTATCAATATAGCAGAACCAAAGCCCTTTCAAGGATTTCTGATTAAAGCCAGAATCTCCCCTCTTAGCAGAAATTCATCCAGGGAAGCAGCAACCTGGAATATCACGGAATCTCAAGCAATGTCTTTTTTCCCCCCCCATAGCATAGTCACTCCACCAGATCTGGGTATTTTTCACCACAGTGGGTGATGTCATTTTCAGACAACTGTCCATTGAATGCTAAGCAATGGTAATTATATCATTTGGTACAAAGATGCCCCGTAGGGACCCAACAAGAGTTTTGGTGTTTTTTTCTCCTTCCATCACAGTGAACTTTTGTCATTGATCTTTATTCTTCTGTCCCAGGGATTTGGGGGAGGGACAAGCACGTAACTGATGAGAAACAAGGAAATGGAAGTGTTTGGTCCAGTTTAAAGGTGGGCTTGCGAGCTCTCAGTGTACCAACATAGCTCCATGGGACGCCGTCATAGATGTGTCTGAGTACCCCTGCCTATAGCAACAACTGGTCCCCTGGAAATGGGGTGGGGCGGCTTGAGTGAAAGAGGATGAGGGGGAAACTGATGCTTTATGACGTCAGGGCCCCCTCAGATCCTCGATCTGGGATAAATGCCCCAAAGTTCAGTCTTGCTTTGGGTATCTGAGGAAGCACACATCTGGTTTTCTCTGAATGCCATGACACAATCCTTTTGGGGAAAAGTGCTTATCTTTCTGGAAAAACTAGATTTTGCTTTTAATTACTCTATATTTGTTGTGGATCCTGTCCCCCCATTTTTTTTTTTTTTTTACTGTGGGGAAGCTTGGAACCAACAAGAATCACAAGCAAGAATTGGACTGCCAAAAATTTCTGAGTATTGGAACATTTTGAGGTATCCTGCTCATCTTGGAGGTTCTTACTGGTAAGTAAATTCTTGGTCCTATGGTACTTGCTCTGAGTATATGTAGTAACGTACTTTGCAAGCCTTTAAAGGGCTATATAAATGCCAGCTACTATGATGGCAACTTTATATTGGAACTATTTAGGCTATGTAGTAGATTTCCTTTGCTAAACTCTCTGTTCAAACCCAGAGAGAGAAATTTTTGTTTTGAATCAGACCCTAGAGGTCTAACTTACATCCCCCTGAACCAAGGATAGAAGCAGTTTCCAAACTAAAAGAGAAATGCAGCTGTTTTAGTCAATTATTCACATAAAATATAACCAAATAGTTTTGTGCAAGGCACCGGGTTCATGTGACATCTGGCAAAATGGTGGAAAAAACACTTGCTGCCTGTCCACACAGATTTTGCTATAGTAAGCAAAGCATGATAACAAAAGGGACAGGACTATTCATACGTTTTGTTCTTATTGAAAGAAATACTGACTCTTAGTAAATGGAATGTTGAGGCAACCAAGGACAAGCATGAAATTTCATTTTTATTTTTCATGGAGCTGGAAGAGCAAGTGTTTTTGTGTTTTGTGTCCCTGGAGAAGCCTGCCAATGGAAAGAGATCTTAAATCACTCTGACCTGAAAATATCCATGCAGACAGTGAACACTTACTACTGTTTTGTGATGTCAGGACCTCAGGTCCCTAGAGTAGCTCTACTATAGGGACCCAAGAATACCTAGTTTTCTCTGCCTCTTGGGATCTAACCTTGTCAGGAGGAACATTTTTTTGTTTTGTTTTTTCCTGAATAGCTCATTTTAATTTTCTCAATTACTTTTTCTTGCATTTTTATTTTTAAGACTCTATAAATGAAAGAAGCTTTGAACCCTCAAGGGCCACTTCACTATTCTCGAGTCCATTTGGCATTAGGGCATTTGAAACACCCTGTTTTGGGTTCTCCTTGCAGATTCTATTGGTGAAAAATGCTGAGGGAGGGAGAGAAGTGACCTGTAGACAGATGGAGTGTGGGGTCGTTAGGATAATGAAAAGATGAAAAGAGGGGTTTGAAGAGTTCTAGTTATTAGACCTACTTGTGTAATAATCAAAATGGTTTCCAATTTTTTGAGGAGGGCATCCCAAAGTTCTCCACAACTTCAATATAAAATGTATTCATCACTATGGGCAATAAGAATATGAATCCATACAAGAGAACTCCTTTGTAATTATAATTGGTCTACACCCTTTGACCCAGTAACACCCCTTCTGGAGTTGTATCCCAAAGAGATCATAGAAGTGGGAAGAAGACCCATGTGTACAAAAATATTTATTGCAGCTCTCTTTGTGGTGGCAAAAAACTGGAAAATAAGGGGATGCCCATCAACAGGGGAATGGCTAAACAAGTTGTGGTCTGTGAATGTAATGGAATACTATTATGCTATTAGAAATGAGCGGGTGGACTTCATAATTACCTGGAGAGGCTTATACAAACTGATGCTAAGTGAGAAGAGCACAACCAGGAAAAATTTGTACACAATCACAGACACATCGTATGTGTGATGACCAGCTTTGATAAACTGGACTCTTCTCGGCAATGCACAGTTATAAGACAACTCTACAAGTCTCAGGATGGAAGGAGATATCTACATTTAGAGAAAGATCTAGAAAGACCAGAGTTTAAATGGAGACTGAAGCAATGTACATGCTAT
>JAQQSV010024187.1:0-10223 GCA_028646515.1 Pseudochirops corinnae
TTTTCCCAGTGTTCACTCATTGGTTACAACCCTTCTATACAACCAGACTAATGTCCAATATGAAAGTATTTGCAGATCCTATACTTGATTGCATGCCACCATGGGGGAGGGGGGAGAAGGAGGGGAGAAAATTTGAAACTCAAGGGACTGTGGAGCTGAATCTTGTAAACTGAAAGTAAATAAATCGATGTTTAAGAAATGGGAGTCCTGATTGCTACATACTGTCACTCTTATGAAGTAGTTGTAAAGAAGATGATCTGTGAACCCTAAAGCACACTTGAATATGAGCTATTGTTATTGTTGCTGGTGTGGAAAGGGGTCTGTGCTACTCCTAGGAGAATTCCTAAGAGCACTTGTGGTTGGCTATTCCACTGTGGAAACCTCAGGGACAAACAGTAGACCAATTCAAAGTTTCATTGGGTTTATGACATAGATATAAATGTCTTAGAGCTCATCACGTCCAGCTCTTTCATCTTCCAAGGAGGAAGCTGATGCTCCAAAAGGGGACATGACTTTCCAGTCACCCCAATTATATTCCTCCTCTTCCTCAGAATTCAAAACCAGGTGTCCTGAATCCAAATTCCATGTGTTTTTTGTTTTTCTTCATCAGCTTTTCTTCTGATGGAAAAGGGACAGAGATAGTTCTCACCAAACACTTTCCTATTTGGGTTTATGTAAACTTCATTTCAGACTCACAGGTTGAATAACTGGGCTTATTAAGAGCCCACAGTTTTTATTTTATTTTATAAATTTTATATTTATTTTGTAAAGAATTTGTACTAACATAGATTTCTATAAACGTTGAAATGGAAAGGAAAACCATTTTGCAAAAGTTACTTACTTGTAGAGCTTAAATATAGTCAATATCCAAACCCTCTGGCAACATTTCCTTGTAACTATTTGTCTGTAGTATTCTGAAACTTCGCAAGATCTTTATGAACAGGAAATGACAGTTTGGGGGTGGGAAATGTGGGTTCTAGTTTAAATTCTACCACTAGGCCCTGGGTAAGTGACTTCCTCTCTCTGGGTCTTAGTTTCCTCCTCTATAAAATGAATGTTGGATTTGATTATCTCTAAGGTTCCTTCAAGTTCTGACATTCGATGTCCTAGGGTGCCTCTTTGTTTTGAAGGTCTGTCACCAGAAGGGTAAAGGATGGATGTGAGGGACATTGGAAGGAAGAATCAAAGGTTGATTGACTGTAGCAAGGAGGGTGGAGAATGTCAATGACTGACTAGCCTTAGAACCTTGGCATTAGGGAGATGGCAGCCTAGTAGACAAGGAGAGAAGGGATGATGTCCAGTGTCGTAGGGGCTTGGAACTGGGTGATGGGGTCCTGAGCACAGTGCTATCTTCCATGGCTCTAGGAATCTAGTCTTCTTCACATTTTCTCTGACCTAGTTCTAACCGGAATAATTTTCCAGGAGAGTTCCTTTGGGTAATTCAATCCTTGGAGGATCTATGATCTCATCATTGTGGGTACTCCCTCTACTCACATAGATCTTGACCTTTCTCTAACTTCACAGAGGGTCTTTCAGGGTTGTTGCAGCAAAAAAAAATTGATCACCCTGAGACCAAAATAGTAATAAGCCTTCCTTTTAGCTAGGCTAATACTCAGAAGACAGGCAAGTAACAGTGGGAGTGTGGGGACACAGTGCCATAGGGATAGTGGAAAGAAGGTTGGATATGGAATCAGAAGACCTAGTCTCAACTCCTAATTCTGCTGCTTCCCAGGTATGTGACCCCAAGGTCACAAAGTCCTTTGACTTCTGTGGGTTTTCCTATCTATAAAATGGGGATAACAATATGTAACACTTCCTGTGTGGTAATGAGGAAAGCTTTTTGAAGCACTATGGAAATAGGCACTATTATTAGTATTAGTTGTAAAATAAAGGACTTGGATTATGTTATGGTGCTGACATTCTGATGAGGAGGAGTTACTCATCAGGGCAGGTGATCAATGCAAGAGAGGTCTAAGCTGAGTGAGGTGGGCTGCTGGAGGAGCCCATGTGATGAAGGAATGTGACTAGAAAGACAAAAGGCATCAATGTATTTTTTTTTCAAGGAATATGAATACTGTTGGGTGCACAACAGACCCCAGGCTTCTAGCTTCATGTGAAGACAATAGGAAGGAAGAGAGATGTCAGATTGGTCAAGGAGGAGAGTGATCTTCAGTCTCCTGGGGCAGCAGCTGACCTCCATAGGGTGACAGCAGCAGAAAGTCAGCTTCCCACGTTTGTCTTCTCTGGGGTTCCAAGGCAGCCCCAACCCAACCAGGAAAGACTGTGGCCTCTCCTGAGCTTAAAGTGGCAATCAGGACAACTATGAATTTTTCTTGATGATTTCTTTGAGTTTTCTCTGCCTCTCTCCCCATGAGAACTGAGGACATCCCAAACTTGGAATCCCTGGGAAGAAAGATGGTTGGAGGGAAGGGAAAGGAAGGGAGGGGGAAAGAAGGATGTAAGAGGACCTGCAGCCTGGAGAGAAGGAAATCAGCAGTGACTCCTTGTCTGAGCAGATTAGAGTCCCAACAGTCTAGTTTGCTTCTGTTTTTTCATCAATGGCCTTTGGAGGAGAAAGGCAGGCCCCTCAAGGGAACATGCTCATAATACAGCTTCATTAACTTTCTGATTAGTTCTGGGATTGGCTTGAAGCCCCCTGGGGACTCCCAAGACCATCAGGGGCCTTTCCTGAGTCCCAGAAAATTCCTTAGGCTTGTCATTGAGATTCCCCAGGCTCCTGCTTAGAGATCATCCCCATAATGATATAGATGGCCACCTATTTCTATCCCACTAAAATGGAACCAAGAAGGTTCAAGTGATTATTCATTTTAATTCTTTAAAAAGTCATTCAATCAATGAGCTTGCCATGCTTCCTGTTGGGGTGGAGGCAGCCAGGGGATGGATTCATCTAGGAGCTTGTCTCAGGACATGCCTGACTGAATTCAGGGAGGCTCATCACCAGCTTGGCCTAAGGGTGATGAATTTTTCAACCCCAATAACTCCTAAAGTTCATCTACTGAAGCACAGAGGAGTTTTGATCTGCATCAGTCAAGGGAGGAACCCACGATGACAAAATCTCAGGTCCTAGAAATTGATGCAAATGAGAATAGTACGATCTAAGTGGAAAACAATAATAATAAAAATAGTGAAAGGCATTGTTAGAGTAGGTAAGAGGCCAGATAGGGGCCAATGTCTATAATATAATAAAATATAGGAGAGGGACTGGACCTGGGATTTCATCAGTGTAGGAGACTCCCAGATGAGAAAACACTCTGCTGACAAAAGCTGGTAGCTTCTCTGTAACTTTCAGTCCTAGAGAGTTGCCCAGAGCACTAAGGGTTAAGTGACTTGTCCAGGGTCACTACAGTGTATGTCAGAGCCTGGACTTGAACCCAGCTCTTCCTGGATCTTAGGCAGGCTCTCTATCCACTATACCACACAGCCTAATATAATATAATATATAATATAAATTGTAGGGAACTTCAGAGGGTATCCAACCCTGCAATTTTACAGATGAGAAAACTGAAGTCCAGCAAAGTTACCCAATGTCACACAGGCAGTAAATATCAGAAAGAGGGTTTGAACCCAGGTCCTCTGACATTTTTCATTGCACCAATAGAACATAATAGAACAATAATATCACAGGTTACTGATATACCATATTATATACAATATACTTATATTATACTATACCATATTATGCTTATATAACACAATGCATTGAAATTGAAGTGAATAATGATATTTTATTGTTGTCGGTTTCAATATTTTATTGCTATTATTTACTTCAACTTCAAATCTCTGGGACTCGATTGATGTGGGTACTCTCTCCACAAGAGCAGATTGCGACCTCCAGGTCCATCCTGGCTCTTCTACAAATTAGCTGTGTGACTATGGGTAAGTCACTTTTCTTTCCTGGGCTTCAGTTTCTTCATCGGTCAAATGGGGGCTCAAGGTCACAGAGAAAGAGGGTGACAGAGGTGGGGGTCTGCCCTAGGTCCCCAGACTCTAAATTTGATACTAGGCTTTCCAGTGTAGTCCTCACTGTGCTCTCCCTTTTAAACTGTTTTGAGTCAAAAAAAGGGTGAGAAGTAACAAGCCACCTGATCATAAGGCTCTGGTTTCCCCAGGGTAGGGATGGCCCACGTCCTCAGGGGGCCTCTGAAGATTAGGTGGACAATGATTGGTGGTCTTGGAAACAGGGAGAGGGTGGCCAGAGAGGTTCCCTACTGACTGACTGAAAGAACTATTTGTTTCTTTCTGGTAACGCTTACCCAGGAATAAAATCCCCATTTAAAGTGATCATTCCTCAGGAATAGAACCCCCAGAAAGGGATGAGGACTGGCGCCTACAAAATCAGCATCAAACATGTACAAATGAAATGACTCTGATAAAGAACTCTATTTTTAGAAAAGAAAAAAAATGACAATTGGGCCCCATGGTCCACAGGAAGAGCAGATGATCGGGATCTCTCTAGGGTCATTTCCAGGTGCAGGAGTATTTCTTTCCTCAGAGCCAGGCCCCAAGACCAGAGAGAGGTTTCTCAGGCTGTCACAGTCCTTGGCTTACAGCTGGCAGTCCCTTCGAGGCTTGCTAGGAGCTGGTGTGGCAGGCCGGCTGCCCCAGTTGGAGCTGCAGGAGGGAGGGATTTCCCCAAAGAGCTGGGGCAAGGACTGTGGGTGCTTCCTGGCTGGAGGGGTCCTCGTCGCCTGGAGTTCTGCTCAGGATATAGCACCTCTGATGGCAACAGGCAGAGGCTCAGGTCTCCCCAGTGCAATGCTGCTTCTTAAAGACTCTGCTTCTCTTCTTGGATCTCCTCCTTCCCTTCCTGGTCCAAGGCTTGGCATTGATCCAAAGGGACCAGCATCCTATATTGAAAAACACCATGGTCAGTGTACCCTGTTCAGAACTGGATTCTTCTATACTCCTTATGCACAACTGTGTCTTGGTATCCTCCTCACATCCTCACTCATGAGAACAGGGAGCAGGGCACACGTTGAAAGAGGGGCACTTTATTTCAAGAGACCTTAAGGGGAGCCTTTAGAATGAACGATCTGACTTGCCCAGGGCATTTCTCAGGGGTGGTCAACTTTGGGGTGGTCTCTGTGCTCAGGGATCAGGGTGGTGGATCCTGGACTAACACTCTTGCTAGAGCCCAGAGGGGTGAGACAGCCCACAACACTACTAAGGGTAACCCGAACCAGATTAAAGTGTAGTTAGGAAATGTTTAATAAATAAAAATACAACAAACAGAGACCATTACATATTAAAACTAAGTTGATATATGGCCTGCAGGGATCCCTATGTATGGTTTAGGGGCCCCTGTTTCTGTACCAGTTTGACTTCACTGCTGTAGCCCATGCTGGGAATTCTGGCCATTGGATGTACTGGGAAGAGCAGTGTCGAGTTAGGGGTGTGGCTGGGGAGACAGAGGGTTTCAGATAAGGTGGGGCTGGGGACAAAGGATCTCAAGATGTGGACCATGAGCAAAAAGGGAGTTGGGGCTTCTGACAAAATGCCCAGCACTCCCTTCAATCCATCCAGTCATCCATGCTTTTCCGAATGCCTGCTATGTGACTAGCTGTGCCTAGACAGGGTGTGTGTGTGTGTGTGTGTGTGTATGTGTGTGTGTGTGTATGTGTATGTGTGTATGTATGTGTGTATGTGTGTGTATGTGTATATGTGTGTGTATGTGTGTATGTGTGTGCGCATGCGTACGTGTGTGGGGGTGTGTGTGTATGTGTGTGTGTATGTATGTGTGTGTATGTGTGTATGTGTGTGTATGTGTGTGTGGGGGGGGGGGATCAAAGGATCGCTCAGTAATTCCTGTGGTACAGTGAGAAGATTATTATTTCTGTTTGTTGGCCCGTGTATCTGCCCCAGAGAGCGTTGGACAGAACACAGGCTAAGTTCTAGGTCATCTTTGTACCACTTGGCATGACTCACTTGCTCCTTAGCAAGGCCCTCTTTCCAGGACCTGCCTGACTCCCCATCTTTGCCTCAGTGGAGCTGGGCTGGTCCTTGTACTGCCTCAATACTCCAGACAATTTCCACTTTTATCTCCCTCATATCTTCCTCAGGCCTCCAACAGGGGAGCTCCTCTCCTCAATCTGTTCAGGCTGGTTTCCTCTTTCTTTCTCTCCCACATCCCACCTTCACTCATACTGTGCTTCTCATGTCCTCTGTAGGTCTCAGTTTCCTTATATATAAAGTGAAAGTATTGAATAGATGGTTTCTAAAGTCTCTTCCAGCTCTAGATCCTAGGAGGCAGATGGGTGGTATAATGGTTAGAGAATTGTGTTTGGAGTCAGTAAAACCTGAAGTTGTGTGATTCTGAGCAAGTCACTTATCCTCTTAGCCTCAGTTTCTTCAGCTGTAAAATGGTGATTGTAAAATATAGTGTTGTTGTGAGGCTCAAATGAGATGTTTGTGATGCACTTTGTCAACCTTAAAGTGCTATATAAATGCTAGCTAGTCTATCTCAAATTCATCTGACCTTTAACACTTCCCTCCTCCACTTCATCTCCTCAGGTCCACATGAACTGCTTCCTAATAACTCATTGCTCTTACCTTCTGTGCCTCCAAATCACTTACAGCCTTCCATTATTTTCTGGCCTATTTAAGGTAGCCTTGTCTCCCTAGCTAGAATGTCAGAACTTCTGGGCGAGAGATATTGTGTCTAGTTTAATTTTGTGCCTTTCTAATCTTTGTTTAAGGCAGGCCCTAGCACAGTACTAGTCACATAGATTGCACTTAACAGGGATTTTTGTTGGCTGATGGAATATGAGTCAGGTCTTAGTGTTGTTTTCAGCTGCAAAAAATTTCTTACTCTATAACTGTGGAATCCCAGAGATGGAAATTAAATCTTTTCCTTCCTCCCTTTCCTGCCTTCTTCCCTCCCTCCTCCTCCTTTCCTCCCTACCATCCTTCTTCCCCCCTCTCTCCCTCCCTTCCTCCCTTCTTCCCTTCCTTCCTTCCTTCCTTCCTCCCTTCCTTCCTCCCTCCCTTCCTCTAATCTAGCCACCCACCAAGGTGTTCCTATTACAACAGCTCTGAGAAGTGGTCAGTCATCCATCCTCTGTTAGATCCTTCTAATGATAAAGAGCTTGGCAGCAAGAACACTGAATTTAGAGTCAGAGAACATAGGTTCTAATCCTAGTTCCACTCTTTATCACCTGTATAATTTTAGGCCGTTCTCTTCTCTACACCTATTTCTCTGTCTGAAAAAGGAGTTGGACTAGCTTGGCTCTAAGGTACCTTTCAGTTTTTTTTTTTTTTTTTTGCTTCTTGGAGAGAGGAAGGCTGGACAATTGGAGTTAAGTGACTTGCCCAAGGTCACACGGTTAGTAAGTGTTAAGTGTCTAAGGCCAGATTTGAACTCAGGTCCTCCTGACTCCAGGGTCGGTGCTCTATTCACTGCACCACCTAGCTGCCCTGGTACCTTTTAGTTCTAAAATCGTGCAAAGAGCCAGTGTACTGGAGAGCTCTAGTATTTCAGAAACTCTTCCCCCTTGAGCTAAAATTTACCCCTTTGTAACTTCCACACTGGCTCGTAGTTGTGCCTGAGGGTTACAGTCAGTCGATAAACATTTATGAAGTGCCAGGCACCGTGCAAAGTGAAGGGGATACAGGCAGAAGATAGTCCCTGCCCTCAAGGAGCTTGCCATCTAATGGGGGAAGCAAGCAAACCAATGTGTACAAACAGGCCACGGTCAGGGTCAACAGGAGATAACTTAAAGAGGGAAGACGACAGAATTGAGAGGCCTTGGGAAGCCGTCCCATAAAAGACGGTGTTTTAGCTGGATCTTAAAGGAAATCAGGGAAGCAAGAAGGAGGAGATGAGGAGCGAAGTGTGTTCTAGGCCTCGTGGACAGTCAGGACAAGGCCCAGAGAGCCCCATCCACTGGACACCTTTAAATGGAGTCCAGATGACCACTCGCTGGGGACATACCAGAGGGATTCCTGTCCAGCTACGGGCTGGACATGGCATGGTCTTTGAGGTTCTCTTACTAGGTGCCAGTAAAGTTACTAACAATGAGAATTTAAAGCATTGCTCATTTCCAGTCTGTTCACCGCTCCCTGGCCCATCTTCCTCCCCTGACCTGCATTGCCTGAAGTCTGGATCAGGTATCACTGAGGAAGAGGCTTTAGTAAGTCCATATGGGCTCTCAGATAAGGCCCATCTCTCTTTGAGAACTTAGATTAAATTCTTTAGTAATTACTGTTGGAATAGAGAGGCTCCCTCTGGTGAGATGAATCGTGTCCTGTGCTGGGAGCTTGGGTGTGATCATTTCCCATCAATGATGACATAAATCAGGTCAGGGCTTTCTGTTTCCCACCTACCTCTTGCACCCAGCAGCCTCTTCCCTGCCTCCTTGGTCTCTGCATCAGCCAGCTCTGCTTCAGAAGGGACTCTCGTGGCCCCCTGGGAATGGTCCCTGGAGGGATTGCCTCTTCGGGCCTTGTGCTTTTGCTCCATGAAATCACCCAGGCATTGGGGTGTGGCTCTGATGGAGAAAAGGCTCATTGGCTTTAGAACTGGAAGGGACCTTAGAGACACCTAATCTAAACCCTTCATTTTAAAGATGAGGATACCAAGGGTGACCTGCCCAAAGTTACACAGGTCGTAAGTAGCAGAACTGGCATTTGGTCCCATGTATTTGAACTCCATGTTCAGCGGTCTTTATGTTACCCTGTGCTGAGTGATGGTCTCAGGGGCTGAGCTCCATCTTGAGAAAACTGAGCTGGAGCCCAGCTCATGGATCCAAATGATTCTTGGGGTCACAACATCTAATGTTCCCCAGTACCTCAGTTTGAGCTGGGTCAAGTTGTTTCCCTACTGCACTGCTGGACTTCAGGGAAAAAAAAGCCTGGGATTGGCCACTCTGTGTCCAAAGCAGGACCTCTGGTTGATTGGGCTGGTTGGGCTGGTTGCCAGGTAAGGCCTTGGGTTGTCTGGGCTGGAACCTAGGCTCATCCTGTGATGGGTTGGGCTGGGCACAAGTTAAAAACTCAAGGAGATGGTACTGGATACTCCATGGAATCCTGGATGGGCTGAGCTGGAGTGGACAGATGCTGCTGGGCCTGGGTTTTTGCCATCTTGCAGTGGAGGATGGGAGAGCAAAGGGGAAGATCTCACAATACAGAAGTCTTCTAATGACACTTAGCTCTGCTCTGCGGAGCTCTTTCGGTTGGGTCCTGAAGGGATGGTGTATGGGGGGCTCTGTCTGATGGAAGAGACTGGGATGGTTGCTAGGGTCACAGAGTCAAATTTCTTGGAGATTCTGTGTCATTTAGAGGTGGGTGTTCTGCAGTCCTAAGAAAGATAGAAGCAAATATAATTAGCTCTTGATTTCCCATCTCCTAGAGGGGAGTTCAATATGAATGACCATAATGTGATAGTAACAAGAATAGTGACAGTATACATTTATGTTTTTTTTTTAAAGTAAAGATACTTTTATTCAGCCATTTACATGGAATGTTTTCCAACTTTTTTTTTTAAATTTTATTTTAGTTTGCATCATTCATTTCCACGAGATTTTGGGTTACATATTTTCTTCCCATCTTTCCCCTACCCACCGCCCCAAAATAGCCATCCCAGTGTATCCCCCCTCCCCAATCTATTCTCTCCTATGTCGTCCCCCCTCACCCCTCTGACTTTTTGGTAGGGCAGAATGGATCTCCCAGCCACGGTGCCTGTGTATTTCAAGTTCCAGTTGGATGTAGTTAATAATAATAATAAAAATAATTGCATATATATATATTTATAACATTTGATTATGGAACTTTAGATTCTAGATTCTTTCTCTTCCTCCTCCCTCATCACCCACCCCCACTGGAAGGACAAGCAATCAAATACAGGCTGAACATGTGAAATTACGCAGAATCTCTCCATAGTGAACACACTGTGAGAATCTGATTACATGTCACTTATTCCTATCCTGCCCCCCCAACCACTCTCCACCCTGTCCCTGTCCCTCTATAGAAATGTGAACATTCATCAGCCCTCCCACCTCCCCTGCCCTCCCCTCCATTATCCTACCTCTGATCCCCATTCCCCCTACTCTTCTATGTGCCAAGATGCCCAGTTTAGAGTTTATGTCATTCCTTCTCTAAGCCAAATTCAGTGAGAGTAAGGTTGACTCTTTCCCTTTTGCCTTCTTGTTCTCCCCCTCTATTGTAACAATTATCTCTTGCCTCTTCCATGAGATACTCAACCCCAT